>OZ010576.1:69479826-69499826 GCA_963932145.1 Acanthosepion lycidas
TCTTAATGCAATTATTTAAATTAATGGGAAAAAATTATTAATCAACAAAAATTACAATTAGTACTTTGTTGTTCTTTCACAGACTTTTATGATGTCTTGAATTTTTGACTTCATGAATGAAAAACAATATTCTTCAAATTGGTTTCAATTTTCTCAAATCCTGGTTGACAGATGAACTTTGTAGGATAGAAATTTGTCATGGATTGTTCTTTTTAATTTCCACCATAAATTTTAAATCAGATTCAGATTCAGTCTGTTTACTGGCTATGTCATTAAGTTGAAATGTATTTCCTGATGAAAAACTTTAAATCTTTTCTCTGTCGCGAAATGCATAATCATCCTGAAAAATTCACTTCATCATCACCAAACCTATTTTCTATTGATGGAATAAGAAAAGTATTCAAATTTTCCAAGCTTTACAACAAAAATTGGAAGCTACTCCCAAAATTGACCTCCAGTTATTAAGTGAGGCAAGAAATGGCTAGTAAATTTTAATGTCTCCAAAACAAGACTGCTATCTTTTAATCATCAGAGAACCATTTCTGCCTTCCATCAGCATGGCTGATGCTAACCTCAAAGATAGCAAATTATTGCATCTTCTTGGTCTTAGATTTTATACACATGAAGTGGAGTGATTATATTGAATTGTTAGGTCTTCTGCCAGGAAAGTTGGTTCACTGTGTCATGCCAGACAATTTTTCTCTTCATAATCTATCTTGAATATTTATCAATCTACCATTTGCCCATGCATTGAATATTGCTGGTGTTCTTGCTATATATCTATATATTCTAATAGTTTCTTTTCTTGCAATTCTTGCCCCTGGAACTCTTTCAGCTTCTTATTTCCCTTCCACCAACAATCTTCAAATATTTAAATGCAATGTCAATCACAATCTTCAGTCTTCCTGGATCCTGTTTTTTATTATCCTTCCTCCTCACTAAAGTCTTCTCATTCTCTTCCAGTCCCAGTAACCTCTTGTGTCTTAGTGGTATTATCACCTTGCTTGGGGTGAAATGATTAAAAAGAAAAGCTACATTGTATACTTCTGCATTAACTGTTCAGGTAATGGTTGCCTTCTTCTCTGGTCCATGTCTCCTATCTGACATGCAACCCTATGTCATAAATGAGTCAGTAAATGTGCTTATTTTCTTTAGAGCAGTCATATTTATATGTTTCATTGGAACAACACCAAAAGTTCCAGGATCATCAGCTTCATCATTGATTATCACTTTCCATAAGTGAAAGCAATATTTTGGTTAGGGCAATAGCTTTCCAGCACATCCTTGTATTATTAGTGAATGAAAGTTGATAAAACAGGTTACATCAACTATATAACTAAAAGGGAGAAATGGAAAAATTCAATTTCAACAAGAAAAAAAATATTGTTGAAAATATCAGTACATTCAAAAATTTATCTCATTTCTTCTATGCAGTTTTAAAATAAAAATACTATACACAAGTTTATTCAAAATAGTCTAAGTAGATTAAATTTTATGAGTTTTATGCACAATAAGTTTTCTAACTTAATTAAAAAAATATGACTCAAAATTCCATCCACTAATTCTAGTACAGTTGAAGAGACAGACAAGTGATATCAGGTTTAAGGTTCAAATTTTCAAGAACTGAATTGTCCTATGGTTTAGTGGTTAAATTGTTGGTTAAGCAAATTGAGTTTCCTGTCAGCTGAGAGTTCAATCCCTCGGTTGTGAAGTTGCAAAATGAAAATTATGTGTGTGTGTGTGTGTATGTATGTATGTATATATATATATATATATATATATATATATATATATATATATATATATATATGTCATTTACAGACAGACTGTTTCACAGCTCATCAATGTGGCTAGACATCTGATTGCTTCAAGCCGGGATCAAAGCCCAAATGATTTGGCATCAGTCAGATATTCTACCCCCAAGCTATCATCACACACCAGAGCAGAAGGGAAATTATATATATATATATATATATATATATATATATATATATATATATACACACACACACACAGGTCGGTGCCGATAAACCACAGTAGTTGGGGTCCAAAACTTCTATCCACAGTTTAGGTCCAAAGTGAACCACAATGTCAGGATTGCTAGGATCTTATACATACAAGGTTTTAACATTTTAACAAGAAAAAAAAAATTTTTTTTTTTATAGTTTTATAAAGATTTTGAATTAAAACATTACAATACACTGTATTGTAGTGTATTAATAAAAATAATATAACAATCCAACATGGTAACATCTATGTACAAGCACAGGTTTCTATGCAAAGCACATGATTGATATTAAAGCAAATAACATTGATTAAATATGTGAAATTGTTAAGTTAGGATAAAGATTGTAAGCTTCATATTTCACACTCAAAGTGAAGTGCAAATCCAAACCACTACACAATCATGAGTGTGAAATGCCAAAGGTTAAATGACAGTAAATGCCTGGGAAATTATAGATATACTGAATGTAAAATTCAATTTAATGAATTTATTAAAATAAAAGATTATACAGAAAAAAAATAAGACCTTAAACAGTGTAACAATTAAGTCTGAATTTGTTTCAAATTGGGATCTACTGATGATTATGATTCTAATATGAACATGACAAAACATTTTGAGGTCCATTGCCCATCGCAATTTAAGCAACATTGTGGTTTATTGGTGCACAGCTTAATGACACTGACCTATATATATTTATATGTATATTTAGGCAGCATATTTTCATTTAAACGTTTTGTTAAATAATATAGACATATTGTAGACTTAATGTTATATTGATTCTTACAAGGTGCTTAATTACTTTCTTGATATTGAGATGAAATACCATTTTTTTAACCAAAGTACTTTTGACCTTTTCTAAGATTATTTTCAGGGGTAAATTACATGTTCAAATGTATCTTTCAGTTTATCTCAGTTACAATAGCATGTTTGTTTTTAGAATTTACCCCAGAAAAGACTTTAGAAAAGGTAGAAGTACTTCATTAAAAAAAAAATCTACAGTGCCTTCCTTGATGGATTTCATTTGAATGTCAAGTAACTAATTAGACAACTTGAAAGGATCAATATGTCTATATTTTTCAACAAAAACATATATTATATATATATAATAAAAATATAAAATACCTGAAAATAATTTCAGTGTCATCAAACCTATTTTATTTTTGATGGAAGATGAAAAGCATCCAAATTACAAATTAACCATGCTTTATGATTGCTTCTTTGTAACCTACTGTAACTTTTGTTTATGTTTTTATATTGACTTTTGTTTGAATTTTCTCAATGCAAATCTCATTTCATTCAGCTTATTTCTTACTGTTCTGTCTGAAACATCAACTCTGGTTTCCACACATGTTTTTCATTGATTTTATTGTACTTTTTTCAAGGCATACTATTTTGAGTTTTTCTTCTTTGATCTACCTATGTTTTTCTTTTATAATCTTATTTTGTTTATAATTGCACCAAATTTTAATCATAGTTGAGAAAAACTAATATTTTTTGCCACACTCAAAATGGTTTTATAACCCATTTCATTGTTTCAACTGTTAGCTCTCTTAATAGATTCCATATCTACTTTCAATTAGCTCAAAAAATTGTTAAGGAGTGAAAGAAATATCTTAACTGTAAACTAATTTGCTAATTTAAACTGGTGCTGATATTGATTTTAGAAATGCAAATTTCAAGGTGAGTTTATATTTTTCTTCTGTATTTGACCAAGAAAAATATATTAATTTAAATAATTTAATCTAAATTGTTTTGAAGTATATTTCATAAAACCAGAATGTTCAGCTATTAAACAAAATTTATTTTCTGTTAGATTTGTTTATTTATTGTGAAGTGAAAAATCAATAATTTTTGCCAGGTTTGTAGTTCAAGTTTTTACAGTTATTTATAACAACAATAACAAAACCTCCATATATCACGCATATAAATCGTTAACTTTACAAGAACAGATAACTTTCAGTTGTGCAAATAAAGGTTAAGAAAAATAATGATACTAATGAAAAGAAACCAACACTTAGCAAAAGTATCTTTATGAAGATTTAATAAGAATCCTATTTTTGTTAGTAATAGTTGTAATAATACCAATAAGAATTATCAAACAAATTTGTCAACAAGTAAATAAAAGTAAACTTAGGTCTATTAAAAGATCTGAACTAAGGCTACTTGAAAGGCTGGCACACAAGATTAATAAAGAGGTGTGAGTGACTTGCTCAAAATTTTTACAAGTTATGAAAACTATGCTTGGCTTGAACAGTATTGTCATATTGCAAGCTAAGCAATGGTCCAAATGGTAAGTAGAGAAAAAAAAGGAAAGATAATTTAGAAAGTAAATGGCTGTTGCTTGGTGTCAATTAAGCCTATTGACATACTATATTTGTTAATTTTATCCTACTATTCTTTTTTGTAAAACTTGATTTTATTGCTGGATTTACTTTATATAACACACATATGCTTGTACACACACACACACACACATATATATATATATATATATATATATATATATATATATATATATATATTGGGTTGGAACAAAAGTTTGTAACATATTTTTAGTGAATTTCAAAATAATATTTAGATATGTGTACATAATAATAAATAATAATATAAATAACTGAAAAAATATGTGCAAATTACATAAATTATACATTCAGGCTAGCAGAACTTCTGCTAAAAATCACTCAATAAATAACTAGAGATATAACATTCAATAAATCAAAAACGTTAAGTAATTTACCTGGTTAGCCAACTCAAGAGTTTTGCATTGAAACTTATAGGTTCAATAGATTTATCAAATATTGAAACTTATAGGTTCAATAGATTTATCAAATATCTGGCCCTAATGAGCATTTCAATGCAAAACTAGTGAAATAACCAGATAAGTCAATTAAATTTTTCGTAATTTATTGGCTACTTGCACATAGATTAATTCAACCACATACCTACCTATTTGTTCTACTACCTTCTACCATTTTTAAGGCAGTTTCATGAATCCAAACTCCCAGAATTGGAACATCTTTCTGAATGAAGAATTGGTGTTTTCTTTTTTTTTTTTTTTTTTTTAAGTCTTCCAGCAAATGGTTCTTCCCATTAAGAGAATTTTCTAGGAATGGAAATAAGTGCTAATCAGAAGGTGCAAGGTCAGGTGAGTACAGCAAATGTAGTAAAACATCCCTGCCAAGCTGCACCAACTTCTACCAGTCTTCATAGAGAAATAAGTTCTGGTGTTGTCCTGATTGGCCAATTTCAGGTGCTTTAAATGGTCCAATGGGAAACAGTACTTGCTAGAATTCAACATATAATTTTGCATAAGGAGCTCATAATACACAATACCCTTCCAATTCCACCAGATACACAACATTACCTTCTTCAGATGATATGCAGACTTGCAGATTGGCTTTTATAGTGGTTAATGGTGGCTCATTTCATTTTTTCCCCTTGTTGTCTTTCATTCCACATCTTTGTAAACAATCCATTTTTTATCATATGTGATCATCCTTTTCAAAAATAGGTAATTTTTGTTGTATTTGAAGAGAGAATCACAGATGGAAATATGATCCATTAAATGTTTTCTATTAAATCATGAGGCACCAAACATTGTAATGATTAACATATCGAGGTGTTTTCAAAAAAGCCTTATAACGCTCATGAGATATGGAGAATCTCTGCAACATTCCATGTTGTGTGACCTAGATTATTTTTAATCAGCATTTTGATTTGTTCATCATCACCAACTGCAGGCCCGCTAGGACATTCTTGGTCTTCCTGACCAAAATTTTAACTTTCTGAACCTTGTAAACCACTAAAATTACTTTCAGCTATGGTACCATATCTATAAACAGTATATATCTTTCTTGCTGTTTATACAGTATTTTTCCTTTTATAAAATAAAAAAGCATCAAATGACAAAAATGCATCTCATTTTCCTTTCAATTTCACTTTTAATGTAAAAACATTTAAAATTTACAATCCACAAACACATTGTGGAAGATGCATTGAAATATCACTTTTCAAATACAAGCTTTTGTTCCAACACTATATATCTTTTTTTATATCCAGAAAACTGTTTTTTATTTAAAGTATGGAACACTGCATAAGTTGGCATAATTTTGTATATTTTATGTGTAAATAAGTAATTCTGCAAGTTTACTAAATCAACCACATCAATATCAACAGAACAGTAGAATCTAACTATATTAAATAGTACAGTTCCCCATAAGAGGAAAAAAAACCTTGGATGATCCAAATATTCAAATTTAACTTCATAATATTCACTCATATATACAAAGTTTTAAACATGATTTATATAATGCATTTTAATATAAGTACTTAAAAAAAGAAACAAAAATAAGATTACAGTATATACAATATATATCCTTGTAACAGAAAATATTTTGAAATTACTAATCTAACAGAACAAAAGCTGATATACAGACTGCTACATTTATACCTTTATCTACTTTGTATTGTCAACTGTATGTGAAAATTTGTTCATAAGTTAAATTTTTCTTTAATGGAAAGTGAAAAAATATTGCTCTTTTTAATCATTTGAAACCAAAATTAAGCTGTTTAAAAGTCAATATTTGCATTATCCTTCATTTATTGAAAATATTTTTTAAAAAGTAGCAAATAGAAAAAGATAAGATTCATTCAAAAATAAATTTAGAGATTGCCTAAACTATAAAAAAAATTAGAGATTGCCTAAAATCTTTAAAAAAAATCCCTACCTTTGATTAAAATAATATAAATAATTTTTTTTTATTTTATAGTCAACACAAAGTGAAGATCAAATGGAGAGAGAAAATTATCCCTAAACAATAGTAATTACTGACATTTAACAAAATTACATTACTGGGTGAGGATAGTTGCCAACAACTCTTCTTTAATCTGTACAATAAATCTAAAAGATTACTTTTACTTGCAAATTATTTTTATTGTCCATACTGAAGTGATGTAAAGTCCAAATCAGAGCCAGCTGTTAATACTATTGCTCTAGAAAATCAGAAGTCAGTAGTCTTGTACTATAAAAATAATAGTATCTACAATTTAAAAAATAAATAAGCTTGTATTTTTACAATAAGTTATACAAAAAAAAAGCATGTTGATAATTTGCATAAGTTAAAGAAATACAATAGATATAAATCAAAAACTGTATTATCATGGTATATGCTTGAGTCACAATCTAAGCCAGATTAATACATTCAAGTTATCTAAATGATCTCTATGAATCTAGTGATTAATCTTTCAAATTTGTTAAAATTATTCCACCACATAATTATTTAATGACATTTCAATCCCAAACAAAAAGTAAAAAAAAAATAACATATGAATTAAAATGAATTTTCAGAGTTTTGAATATATTATTTAAATATTTATCACAAAGGTTAACTGTTGATTTTATAAAATTTAATTACATTAAAGGAAAACATTTTCATTATATTTTAGTGCAGAAATATAATAAAAATTTAAGCAGATGAAATAAATTGAGAAATTCAAGTCAAATTTTTATAGATTTTTTCAAATATGGTGGTATTGAGCATTAAAACATTTTGCTATTGATTTTCCTATTTTTTGTAATAACTAAACTTTTTCAAACATGTGTCGCAAGTTCTACATATTGTACACATTTTTACATCAGTTTTATCAAAGTTGTTTCAAAGGCAAAATTTATGAGAACTGAATTAAATTTTAGTTTATATAAGTCACAGCAGTAAATAATTTGTGCTCACACTGTAATTATAATAGTTTGGTTTAGACTTCAACTTGATTTTAATGAAACATTAAAATATTCATAATATCCGCATTTATCACAAGCAAATCCTAAACTTTTGTTTTCACTGTTACTTCTAAACATATGCATAATTTCATCATCAAAGCCATCTAAAGTTCCATAATAACCCTCAAGTTCTTTATCTTTTGTTCATGCAGGGAACTTGTTCATTCTTTTGCCAGAAAAATGCATCATCTCCCATACATTGTATTGAAAATAAGGCTCTTTTAAAAAAAATATTAATCACTATTTCACTTGAAATATTCTCCTATGACTTTTTCATTCAGTGTACAATAAGTTGAGGAGTTTCAAAGCACTCCACCATTCAGTTCCTTGTATCCAGATACCAGACATGTTCTATTAATTCATATTTTAAATGGCTTATTTAGTGAACTTCTAAACACTGGAAGTAATATACAACCTTCAGGGATCATTGCCTAACTTGTTTTCTTTTATTTGCATTTTTATGAATTCATAAAAATGTGAATGGAACTGATCCCTATACAAGAAATGATATTGGCTTACGGTAAGATCCTGGTCTTTTCATCCAAATTTCATAATGCCAAATGGCCTTATCCATGGATCCACTTGACAATTTTTCCTATGGCATTGTTTTCTTTTAAATATTTACATTAATTTGAACTGTTTATCATCAGTTAAACATGCTAAAGCTACCATAAAATGTTTTGGTCTGGGCATTTTCTTACATGTTTCTTTTCTTTTCACCTATCCTGTCAAGAATGTTTGGGGATGGGTGGCAAGGGATGTTTACAAACAGGGATCACAATTTGAAACTGTAGATGCTCTTTGAGCTGCAGTTTATGCATCCTAGGCAAACATCCTGAGCACTCTCATGCAGAAGTTAATAATGATTATGCCAAAGAGAATTTTCAAAGTAATTTGCAAAAGTGGAGGATATACTGAATATTAAATTGCCATTGTGACTTATTTGTTCTGTATTTTCTATTTTTATTTACATGGTCTTATCTTTATGACCAATCAAAAAAATACTTTTTCAATGTCTGTCTAAATTAATCAATTAAGAGCTTAAAATTTTCACTTGTTTGTTGATAAACTACATTTTCTAATTAAATGTAAATGTTTTACAAATATATTTTGATTAAAGTAACAGTATATTATATTTTTTTTTTAACCCTTTTGTATCTGGTCTTAAGATTTTGACCAGAAGTGTATTATACACATATCACAAATACCCACTTGATATAAGAGTACATACATTAAAATGCTATGAAAATGTCATCAGCTATTCTAGTAAATAATATATCACAATTTTTTTAATAGCTAAAATACATATATTACAGATAACCAATATTCATTATGGTCAGTCTTATATATTTTCTTATAAACTACTCTCAATATAAAATTGATAAATGATTATCATCCAAGAAAGATGAAATGCATGAGAAAAAGCAACTGCCATTCTTAAATGTAAACTTCTCAATATATTTATTATAAATTATTAAATGAATTACTGATAATATATAAAATTATATAGATGGTTGTTATATATTTGTTTTATCAAAATTCTGGCATCAAATATAGTGAATAAATTGTGCATACATCAAACATGTACAGATATGAAAAACTATATTAAAAGATATTCATGGTAATTAATAAAAAATATTGTGTGTACAAAGTAATTAAGAGTAAGGATTTCATGCACAAAATTTATAATGAATTAGTAGACCGCATATATATATATATATATATATATATATGTATATATATATATATATATATATATATATATATATATTTTAAATGAAAGCATGGTGCACTTACAGGCTGGAAATAATCTTTTTCAATGTCAGCTTCTTTTTCCCATATCACCTTATTCTCTTCACTGGTTTCTCTAAAGAATACTTTAGTACCTTTCATGAAATTTTTTCCAATAATGAACAAATCCTTTCCTCCTTTAACAGAGCATGCAGTCAGACTTAGTCGAGACACTTCAGGCTGTCCAACAGGCTGGGCTAAAAACAAAATAAGATTTGTATTAATTCAAAAGGATTAGATGAGACAGATATTTCAAGCAACTATTTTTTGAAAACCTTTAAAATTATCATTTTTTAAATACCATGTTCCTTCAGGATATAAGCAGTGATATCAACAAATTTCTTTTTAATATCTGTGAATTGCAATGACTCTCTGAGAAAGATAATAGCTTAATTTCCCATTGCCTTCTCCACAGATTTATATTCAGAATTTTCCTTTCTCTATACTGGCTGCCAACCAAGGCCCAAGAGCTCAATCTGCCCTACTATTTAACCCAGAGCTGGAGATTTAAAAATGTTACTTAAAAGTAATTTTTAATAATCATCTCAAAGGATTAAAAATACTTTAAATAAAATTACTTTTTTGCAATAAGCAATACTACATTTATATACTCAATAGAGGAAAATTACTAGGGACACTTCCAGACTTAAAATTGTTTTGAAGTATTACAATTGAAATATCTTCTCCCTAAATTTTAACCTTTTGTTTTAATTGCAATAATATGTGGTAAAATAGGCCAAGAAACATAACCAAAATTTAAATGCAAAAAAATATTTTATGTAATTAAATCAAGTTTTAAAACATTTTAGTGTTAGTAAAACATCTAATCATGACTGAGACCTGTCAACAGAAAAATGAAATATTTTTTTTAAAATTCCAAAATATAAAATAAAACATCTTTTTAAAAAAAAAAAAGATTTTAATTTAAATATTACTTTCTATCTATTAAAATGGCAGATGTTGTTTTACACACCTTCTTCACAGTTAATAAAAGCTTAGCAAAATTTACCAACGAATGACTTTGTCAGTTCAATTATGTAAGCTGTTTTCTTAATATGTACAAGCTAAACAATGTTCTTTTGCCTCCAGTAAGCATTAAGCAGTAACATGCAAATCATAAGTACTGTGATGTGTAGTAATAGTGCTCACAACTGCTACTCACTAAATTTGCACCCCTCATGACTACTCAAGTTTATATAGAGTGTTTTTCATCCATATGCAAATGATCAAACTCTTACATTTACATATTACATCTCCCTGAAACAGAGGCGTTTTATGCTCTTGGTTAATTTTTTGCTGCTTCTATGCTCTGATCCATTTTTGAGATTTCCTTGATCTACTTCTTCATCTCCTTCTATAGATATTATTGTATTTCTATTTCTGGATCTGTCATGTGCTTATTTGTATTCATGGCTATCTTTCAATTGATTGTCATCAGAACTTTCATAACTGTTTTAGCAATCTAGATTCAATCGCCTCACTTTCATCTGCTTCCATTTGTATAGGCATATCCTGAATATTCTGATTATGATTGCAATTCTTTAGGTCCTTTGATATTTGTTCATCTATTTCTACATCTTTGTCAGGATATTATTTAATATGCATAGGCTAATATACAGCTTCTTTGTATTTCTATCGTGGCTGTATTATGGCTTTGTTAAAAAATTTGCCTTTTCTGAACTCAACACCAAATTCTTTTCATACCACATCCTTTTGTCTACAGAATATGACACTGTTAAGAGAACTCTGATTTGTTTTCCCACCAGTGCTAATGGGCTCTCTATTTGTCCAGTGTGGTAAATGAGAAGCAGTCAGAGTAGAAAAATTTTTTATTTTTTTCTTATGATTTGTACCACTCTTTCCACTATACCATATGATTGAGGGTGATATAGTAGTGTCCCGTAAGACCTGCATCCTATCTGTCATAGCCATAATTTGATTTCTTCATCACACATTGTCAGATACCAAAGTTTGGGGGATACCATTTCTTGAAAATATAACAGCATGTGTTTCACAGTAGAATTTGTCTGACACATGAACTACTTCAGGTCATCCTGAAAAGGTATTGACTAATATTAAAAGTCCTCCACTGAGTAGCTTGTGATCTATATGAACTCTGCTCCATGGCTCTAACATTTTAGGCAATGAATGTAACTTCTTTTGTGTAAAATTTCTTATTTTTTCACATTTCTGACATCTTTTTGCATATTCTTTCACATCTCTTGAATATTTCTTCCAACTTTAGCCATTTTTGTGTAGCTGCTATTACACAATTTATGTCACCATGTACACTCTTCATTAAAATCTTTTTTCGGGTTTCTGAAGGTACCACCATATCACCATTGCAAATTACTCCCTTCTCTAACACCAGTTTGTGTCTTACCTCTTTATAATGTCTTTCAGCTTCAGAACAATTACCCCAACTGTTATGACCCTCCATTTTATTTTACTTAATACTGGAAATTTCATACTTTCCTTGACCATTCTCCCCAGTGATAAAACAGTGTCTACCAAGTGTAGAAATGTGTCTTCAAATTTTTCACCTGTGTTTTCATTTGACTCTTTATAATATCACAATCTTGATAGTGCATCCATGTGCAGTATTGAATTACTCTTGGCATATTCTATGTTGAAATCAAAGGTCATCAGTCTTATACCCCACCTTAAAATCCTTGACTGTGTGACTTTAAGCAATTCTTTCCTCAGAGTAAATATAAGTTTTAACAATTTATGATTACATCTTAATAGAATTTTTTTTTCCAATTAAAAATTTACAGGCTTTAGTGATTGTCCATACAATTGCTAAAGCTTTTGAATGCTTGAATAATTCAATTCAGCATTAATCAACCTTCTTGATAGATACATTATTGAATGTCTTTTTGTTCAGTCTCCTCCCATACAAATTCCACCTTCTTTTTTCTTAGCTTGACAAATAACTCAGTCAATTCTGTATAACTTGGTAAGTATTGTCTATAAAAATTTACTTATGCTAAAAATGATATTAATTTTGTTTTTTACTGATACTTTCAGTATTTTTTCTATTTGCACTTAATTTGGTAACACTATCTCTTTTAGAATAGAATATTTCAGAAACAATATTTCACTGGTGCTGTGTACACATTTTTTCATGTTTATTTCCATTATCGCATTTCTTAATCTTCAATACAAATGTCATCTTGATAGCACATAATATCTTCTATATCATCTCTAATGACATTTTAGGGTTCTTTGAAAAATATCAGTAAACATTTTTATTCTATACAGCATTCTTGTCAACCTCAATAAACTTATTGGTGGTGTTGTCATCACTTCTTTGAAGTGGTCATCTATGGGTATCTGGTGAGATGCTGTTTTCAAGTCTATCTTCATGAAGATTTTCATTCCTGCTAACAAATGTAATGCAACTTGAACATTCAGAACTGAGTATAAAAAGAGTAAACTTTATGGTTAACAGCCATTTTATCATCATCACATATTCAAAGGTCTCCATTTGCCTTTCTCAAAACTACAATAGTTGATGCCCATTTACTTCCACCAAATGGAACATGTTCAAGAAAGCTTTATTCCACTAATTTTCTAAGTTTCATTATTATTAATGGTAACAATTGTAATGACAACTTCCTTGCATGGTAGTAGGATAGAGTGACATTTTCATTTAACTTGAAACTTGTCTTATAATTTTTTTTAGCATGCCAGTTTCAGCATTAATTTTGTGGAATTAAGTTTGCGTACATAATTTCCAACAAGTTCATGATACTTACAGTCTGTAACAATTATGGATATTATTTCAAATCTTTTGTCTAATTTAAGGGATCCTTCAAAGCATCTTAGCATTCATATAACCAAAATATCAAATCTGTAGATAAGTTTTTCATAATTTTTGCTTTCATAGCCATTTCCCAAAATTTCTGGGAATGAGTTTGCTTCATTGTCTGTATCTATCTGCATATCGAAATTGGTGTTGATTTAATTTGCATTAAAATATTCATTTCTTTTTCTTTCAGTGAAAATATTTTTCTCTCATTTTCATTTCCACATTATTTTTGAACATCTTTCTTTTTGACTTTGCTTACAGCTTGGGTGTGATTATTTTTCCACACATTTTATAAATGTCTCCAAACACTAGGCACTATTCTTTTGTTCTGTACATACTCACAATATTGGCATTTAAAAAAATTATGTATTGACAATTTCTGAATTTTTTCATTTGACTTTCAGACTTATTCAATTTCTCCATCCTTTCCAGTTGTTGCTAAAATTCCATACATTCAAAGACATATACCAACAGGAAATGATCAACATCAAGCATACATGCTTATAAATTCCACACACAATTAAAGACATATTTCCTATTTGAAGTTGCTCAGGTATTTTATATCAAAGCTTTGCATTGCATAATCCTTTGATAATTTTCATTTGTATCAACTTGCCTTTCATAGTCTGTTCTCCATTCCCAAGTTTTTCAAAATCACAGTACCGGGTCTTAGTCGGTGTACATATTTAACAACTGGTTCACCAGGTTCTTGTTTCATAGATATAAATTTTATGCATTCTACCATGGCCAACCTCTCTTTTTGGTTGCATGTTCCTTAATATTATTTGACTTATTTCCTGAAAAGTAAGAATTTATAATTTAAGGGATGGGCCATTATTGAAATTTTTCCAATAGCCTCAAATCTTGCAGTCACCATAAAAAGATCCATTACCTTGTTTTTCTCCACTTTAACTTTGTTGTCTTTCAACTTCTTGGTTCTAGTACTTGCATCAAAGCACTTCAATCATGTGTCCACAAAATCATGGTCCTCTAGTGCTAACAAGCATCCTATTGACAACACCATTGTTGAGATGTGTAGAAGTAGTTTTCACAAGTCACTCAATTGCTACTCACCAAATCTGCCCCTGTCATGATTACTTGAGTTTATAAAGAGTGTGTCTCATCATTGATCATTTGTATATAACAAATGATCAAACTCTACATTTACATATCATTACATTAAAATTTTAAAATCTATGAAAACAACTAATTATCAGAATTTGATAAAACTTTTGGTAATTATTCATTTATGAAATTGGTATTATGAAAAATTTGTGTAAATTTTCAAGTTGCACACCTCATTGAGAGAAATATTTATTTAGCTTTGAAATCTAATAACTGCTTATGTTTTGAAACTTTGTAAAAATTTAATCATGAATTTCTGATAACATGAGGAATATAAAAAAAATAGGGAAAAAAAATTTAAAAAGTACTTTTACTTGAAATGTTTCCTTTATTTTTTTAAATATTTTTTTCACCTATCAATGTCGTAAAATGTTTCATGATACACAATGTTGTATTCTTTTATTATTTTAAAAGCCTAACACCACATAGTGACAGCCAAAGAACAAGAGCATAGATGACCATGTGCTAGCTCAATGGGAGATAATCAAAAGAAGTAATACATTATTTCTTACCCTTCCTTCCATAAATGTCAATTGCAAAATGTCAGGGTTTTTTTTAAATCAATATTCATGTAAAAAATTGTTCATTTGATTTTGTTAAATTTTATATTTTTTGATTATTGATACAAAGTTATTACTGAACAACATTTTAAAGGACACCATGAAGGAGAAATAATTATAAAACATTAAAACGTTTATTTAAATAAATTAAAATAAAACTTTACTCATTTTCAGCTGATTTTTTTCTTTCACCTTCCCAAAGACTACTATCTAAAAACCTTTCCAAATAAAATATTTTAGTTTTATTGCCATTTTTAATATTCTGCTCTGGAATACATTCTTATGACTTGTTGAAACTTAAAATAAAATTTCAACTGACTTAAATTTTCCAGGGTCATATCTTTATCGAAATGTAAATATTTTTGGCATTCAACAGATATTTTGTTGAGATTTAATAAAATTTTCAAATTCTTAGAAAATTGCCTTCTTATAAATAAAGTCATCAATAAATAGTGAAAATTTTATGCATAGTTTTTTTATGTGGTTTTAACCAAGTGGTGTGTTACAATGGTTGAAAAATGAAACAGAAAACCTAAAAAATTGTATTTTTTGATTTTTTGCCCTCCTGTTGCTCAGAAATGCAGCATGAGGAGATCCGTTTTATTGTTTTTCTGTGAAGTTTTTGATACACATTGCATGATGAGAGAAAAATGTGGTTTGCATGCGTCTTCATGCAGTGGCAGCCATCTAAAATTCAGGATTTTAACTGTAAAAAGATGTTTTTGCACATTTTTGCAACAAGTGGCAGAAGAGTTGATTGAATTTGTGAGAGTCATAATGGTTGTGATGAAAGAAAAAGAGTTCTAAAGGCAAGCAATGAAAGTTGTTTTGAGTGAGATGTCTCTAAAAACAAAGAAAATTCAATGTTTTCAAAATTTTCAATATCTTCAGAATCTTCAATGGTATAAAATCTGTTTGAAACATGCAGAAATTTTCAGGATCAACTCCTCTGATGAGTGTTAAATGGTGGAAATTTTGATGAAAACTGATGACCTTCAGGACGAACCCTTGTTGGCTTTGGTTTGAATGATCCACTAGTGTCACTCTGAAAGGTTTTGCTTGCCAACCTTTCTTCCTTTGTGATATTTGATTTCAATGGCTTGGCCTTCTCTAGTGCTTGTCTCACTTTCCATTTTATTATTATGCTCATCTGCTTGGGTCTTTGGGATCTTCAAGACAACTTCTTCCACTGGAGCTATCATGACTAAGTATGGAATCTACCTGATGTTAATAAATGGTGAAAACTTTAATGAAAACTGACGGATCCTTGTTGAATCTGGTTGGAATGACCCTAGTATCATCAAATTGCCAACTGACAAAGACAACACTATGGCAATGATGGAGAAGTTGGAATACTCAATTGACAAGCCTATTTGTGGATAGTAGCTATAGTAAGGTGAACAAGGACGCAACTCAAAAAAAATAAGAGGAAGCTGTCACAGATCCTAAATAGAAACAAGGACTAGAGACAGCTGAGTCAACATTACATCAAGCTGCCATATATGTATGGTCTCCTCAAGATTTACAAAATTGGTATTTCATTTAGATATATAGTTGGCTACAGGGTCTTGGCATACCAACTGCTGAGCAGATTCATCATGGATATAGTTAATCCACTTACAGGGAAGTCCTTGTCATTATGTTAGGAACTCAGAACTCTTTGTAGAATTGACCCAAGGAGCTCCTATCCATAGTAAATGGATGGTAAGCTTGTATGTGGTGATCCTCTTCACCAGAGTTCCTATGAATGAGACCCTGACAGTTGATCGAACCTGATTGGAATTAGACCCCTGCCTTGGAAAACGTACTAACATTCCAATATAGAAACTGATGGAAATATTGGTGTTTTTTGTACAGACAATGTTCTGCTAATTAGTGTTTAACATATACCAGCAGAAAAAAAAGCTTGGCTATAGGTTTATCATTGTCTCTAACAAATATATACATGGAATACTTTGAGGAAATGGCTTTAGGAATGGCACCACTGAAGCCACCAGTATGGATGAGATATGAAGACTACACCTTCATACTCTGGCCTTACCAGGAAGCTGTACAAATACTGCTAGACTGTGTGAACTCAGTAAGACTTTTGATCAATTCACAATGGAAGAAGAAAATGATAATCAACTAGCTTTCCTGGATATACTAATCACTTGCACAGAGAATGTGTTCAAGACATTCATATATCACAAGTCAATCTTCATCAGACAATAACTCCACTTCAATTCCCATCATTCATACAGCATGAAGAAAGGGATCATCCAATGCCTACAACACTGGGAAAAAATGGCAACCCAGACACATACCAACAGGAAATGATCAGCATGAAGTATACACATAGATTAATGTTTATAAATTTCAAAGACATTCAAAGATATATTTCCTATTTGAAGTTGATCAAGCAATTTTGTATTGTATAATCCTACAATAATTCTCATCTGTATCAATTCACCTTTTACAGTCTGTTCTTCATAAGCAAGTTTTTCAAAATCACAGTACCAGCTAGTCCCTCTTAGTGTCCATGTCTAAGGGTATTTCATCTAGTTCTTATTTAAGTACTGATCAGTTATTGCATGTCACATTTACAAGTAGACACTGCCTGGCTCAGGGATTGAACTCACAATTACTATGTCATCAAATTCATAAACCAATAAATCCATAGGTTGAGAAACTGGAGCCTAAAAACCTAACCTGCTGCTGATACACATACATATAGATTAAGATAAAGAATTCACTTCGAAATTCCCTGTATGAAAGAGTTACTCAGATCGGCATACACCTGATGATGGCTGGTGAGCGTAACAGCTGAAATGTTGCGATAACAACAACAAAGATGAGAACAATAGTCTGGATGTAAATAATAATAAAATCCCAGAAATTCATACAGAAATTATAAGTCACTTTCTGTGACAGTACCTAAAAATTACAAAGCTTACTAATAAAATTAATAAATTTATTCCTTGTACACATTATATACAATGACTAACAGCAAGCTTATTGACTTAACTATCATTTTTAAGATAAGCATGCAAAAACATCAATGAAACAGAAACATACTGCAAACAATTGGAGATGAAGTCACTTGGAGAATTTGTTGCACACCATCAGGACGATTAAAAATGACTCTGAAGACCATTCTGGCACGAGTGCTTCGTTTTTTCGTCTTAGCTACACCTATCCTTTGTTCAACATCAGCATTCCTCAGTTTCAAAATTCCTACACAGTCAATACTGAAATTAATAATAATGGATACCATGGCATAATTAAAATCAAAAATCAGCACACAAAATATATAATTCTATACAATTATACAAGAAATTATTATTATTATAATAAAGAGTGCAATAATTCAACTGGTCAAAGTAATTTAAGTTTGACAATCATCCAAATTTAAAATATCTGAATTCTGTTAAGAAAAGCAAGCAATAATTAGTGAATTTCTGGAAGTAATTCAAATAAACTTTCACAATGAAAAACTTGAGATTTGTTCAAACAATAGCCTCAATCTAAAATTTATTTTTTTTCATTTCTTTATTACTTACAACAATAAATAAAAAGACTTGGACTATTTCTACTCATCATAGTACATCATAAATTTGCAAGCAAAATATATATATATATATATATATATATACACACACACAGGTAGTAATCCGTTGGTATAATCCAGGCAAGTCCTCTTAACACAACATAGAATTTGAAATATGTTAAAAATGACTCACAAAAGAACACTCAATGTTTTCATTAAACAGAGCAAATTTTGTTTACAATTGGAATTAAGATACCTTTAGTGAATGACGATTTTCACCAACAAATTTTAAATTTAAAATTCGCAGGATTCTTCAAACTGTTTATGGTATCAGTTTGTAGTAGGATACTGTTTTTGCAAATAGTATCCCACTACAAACTGATATCATAAAAAGTTTGAAAAATCCTGTGAATTTTAAAATTAAAATTCATAGGTGAAAATGGTCATTCATTAAAGGTATCTTAATTACAATTGTAAAGATATATATATATATATATATATATATATATATATATTTTATTAAAGACATTTTTATGTTTAACGTTCTTTTTATAGATACAAGTATTTAAGTAAATGCTTTGTTTATAATAAACAGTATTAAATAACATTTACCGGCCTGAATATCCGAGAAATTTTCATAGAAAATATTCGTCCTTGGACAGGATTCAAACCTGCATCCTATACGGAACCGTCATTTACACTGACCCCTCGGCCACCAAGGCACGTCAGCGTAAATGACGGTTCCATATAGGATGCAGGTTCGAATCCTGTCCAAGGACGAATATTTTCTATGAAAATTTCTCGGACATTCAGGCTGGTAAATGTTATTTAATACTGTTTATTATAAACAGAGCATTTACTTAAATACTTGTATCTATAAAAAGAACGTTAAACATAAAAATGTCTTTAATAAAATAAATTGTCAGACTTTGTCCATTTCGTAATATATATATATATATATATATATATATATATATATATCCAAGTATATGATTGGTGTATATGGAATGAATTCCAATAACCAACAATTACTATTCTTAAAAGAGTGCTCAATACAAAGTAGAGCAGATATAATTATTTATTTTTAAAGAAAAAAAATTTATAACATAAATATGTTATAAAATCACTACAAAAATAGCCATTTTGTTTCAACACCTTCGGTGTCTTATCAAGTGATGACGTTGAATGTAAAATAAATGGTTTTAAAAGTTTCAAATTAATTAATATTCTACGCGAGGGGAAAACGTTGTTACAAAGGCTAGGTGGACCAATCAGAACACAAGTACAGGAAAATTCAAAAAGCTCGATAACGAAGTCATGTTATAATATCTATTCAGATGTTTAGTATTAAAAAATAATTTATTCCAACGAATAATTACTAAATTATATGATAAAATTTA
>OZ010576.1:69502326-69512326 GCA_963932145.1 Acanthosepion lycidas
GAATAGATATTATAACATGACTTCGTTATCGAGCTTTTTGAATTTTCCTGTACTTGTGTTCTGATTGGTCCACCTAGCCTTTGTAACAACGTTTTCCCCTCGCGTAGAATATTAATTAATTTGAAACTTTTAAAACCATTTATTTTACATTCAACGTCATCACTTGATAAGACACCGAAGGTGTTGAAACAAAATGGCTATTTTTGTAGTGATTTTATAACATATTTATGTTATAAATTTTTTTTCTTTAAAAATAAATAATTATATATATATATGTGTGTGTGTGTGTGTGTGTGTGTGTGTGTGTGTGAGTATTTGTGCAGCAATCCCCCTTCTTTTATACAAGTTTTATTAATGACAACTGACACGGTACTACAATTAAGCTTTTTTTTTCAATCTTTCTTGCATTTATACACATTTTCTTTTCTGGACATAAACTGTATAAAAATTGTTCTATATATCCAAAAATATTCGGCTATTCTATTATCAAGGATGTTTTTTTTTTAACTGAATATTTACATTTTTATATATATATATTTCTGTATAGTGTTGGGAATATTTTTTATTTTTCAAATATGATATAATACATGATAGCCTGATCTAAATGTAAAAAATGGCTAAAAAATAATGGAAGCATTAATAATAAAAATGTGTTGAATGTATTTGGAAAATAAAAATAACATTCCCATATATATTACATTACATATATATAAAAATCTACATATTCAGTTAAAAAAATCCTTGATAATGGCTAACCAAATAACCAAAAACACTCAAATATATAGAACATTTTGACAGCTATTTGCACTTTATGTCCTGAAAAAAAATACTTGTATGAATGCAAGAAAAATTAAATAAAAAGGTTAATAGCAGTACCTTGTTAGTTGTTTCTAGTAAAACAAGTGTGTATGTATATATATGCATGTGTAATGGTAAAAAATTAGTGGCAACTGTGTCTTCATCTAGTTAATGTCATACCATTATGTGGGAGGTATTTCTGCTGCACCATACATACACATATATGTATGCTAAAGCATCAAAATATCATTCAGAAAGAAAAGCAATTAAAAATAAATTTTAATACCTTGCCATCAAATCATTCGTTGAACTTAACTCTATTTCAATAGTAGTTGTACTGTCAATGTCTCTTTCTGTGCAAGGTGTTGAATTTTTTCCAGAAACTTTACATGCCTGATAAAAAGGATGAGGTTTTACTTTCCCAGTGTCAGTGCCAACAAAAACTTGAAGTAGTGCAGTCTGAACAGGTCCATAAAGCTGAAACAATTATAAGGGAATATCATATATCATATATAGCAATAGTATATTATAACAATTCAGCTTCACTGTGCAAGATTAATGTTTCCCAGTTTGAATTATCAAAGGATTTTTGTACAATGAATTTAACAGGAAAAATTCTTTATAATAAAGCTTGAAATGAAATGTTATATTTTAAAAAAAATAATAAAATACTTTAAAACAATAATACATTCTTTTTTCTTAAATTCCTACAATATTATCACAAAATATATAAATTCTTTTTTTCCTTTCACACCAATCAAGGAAATAAAGCCACTAAGACATTGGGAGGAGGTACTGGGGGCTAGAGAATATGAAATAGAATAAAAAAAAAATACTATTAAGGAGAGAGAACAGTAAAAGAACAAGAATTAAGAAAACAGTAGATAATGATTGACATCGTATTTAAATTTTTGAAGATCAAAATTGTCTGGGAAGCCAGAAGCTAGAAGAGAGTTCCACAATAGAGACGTGAGATACAAGAAACCGTTGGCATAAAACTTATGGTTACATCTATCCATTTCAACTGTAAAATGATGAGATCTTGCTGGTACTGCATTTAAGTTCATAATGTCTAGGTACCATAGAAAAAAGTTCATCAAAACAATTACTATGAAAGTATTTATAGAAAAGGTACAGGGAAGCTACATTAAGGTAAGTGAGAAAGGAGAGATGCCAGGTCAGGACAAATAATATTGCAGATTCTGCTTTGGTTTTTATCAAGAATTTCTAAATATATATAGCAGGAGAACTAGACCAGATGTGGCAGCAGTATTCAAAGCAAGAACGAATGGCAGATTTATGAATATGTTAAGATAGATTCTTGCAGGAAAAACTATCTAGCATGATACATGGATAAAATACAGTTAATTGGTACATACCTGTACCACAGGGTAACCTTGTTGAGTTTGATCTTTTACAGCTCCCCGGCTACCTTCAGTCATGTAACGAGCTCGGTGCTGCTCTTCAGGTTGTTCAAGAATACGGAGTTCAAATCCATGAGACTTTGATGGGAACTGTGTACTCAAACTCGGTTCTTTTTTCCTTTGTACAGACCTTGCATTAGAATTAGACTTCTGTCCAACTTCAGCATGTTTAAGAATTGGGGTCACAGTAGAAACTCTAAAAAAAATAAATGAATAAATATATAAAATTAAAAAAACAAAATATACATGTTAATCTACAGTTGAGATTTGGATTATATCAACTAAAAATGATGGTTGTATATATAATAAAAAAGAAAACACGCACAAAAATTGATAAGTGTATTTTATGTAGATAACGATATAAGATCAAATTTCTTAGATAGGATGTAAATATTGTTTCCACATGCATCATAATTTAGACTTTAAATTAATTTATTTACAGCAGAGATTCATTTTGAAAAATAATTATGAGAAATCCATTAGGATACTGTGTTTAATCTGAAGAAAACTAAACGTGTTAACTTTTCTTTACAGAATGTAACATTAAATAAAAAACATTAAAAGAAATTGTTTGCTAAAGTATAAAATGAAATAAATGTAAAAAAATTCAAAATTAAATATAAAAGTTAATTTGATGATGATAAATATAATGAAGATTTATTTATAAATAACTAAAAAACATGATAATGAAGTGTAAGTCTTTAACAAATCAAGGAATCCTGCATGTTCTCTCAATCCTTTAGCAGATTGTAAAATATAAGCAATTCTTCAATTGTTTATTCAGATCAGCCTACAACTAAAAATAATTATTATAAATAAGAAAACAGTAATAAAAAACCAAACCAAATCTTTATATTATTTAAAAAGGATTAACGATGTAATTTTTTTTTCCAACTGGCTATGATTATTTAAAACAATTCATTAATTAATCATGTTATAGTTCCAGTTAAATATGACATGCTTAACAATACTTAAAAAAAAAAATGAATCGTTTTCACTGAATAAGGTTGAAAGCAAAAATTAGAATGACAACAGATAAAAAAAAACAAAATAACTTGGAGAATTTCTTACTGTTCCTTTGTAACAGTAGTTTATTTCAACAAATTTGGTGATTTCAGATTTCAAAGTACCTCACAAGCAGACATTTTCTAAAAATAAGCATTCCTGAATTATTTTTTTTTGTCGATGCAGAACTAACATATAGGAAAAAAGATCCTTAATAATAAACAAGGCAAAAAAAAAAAATCATCATAAATTGGCATGTAACACTAAACTAGAAGACAAAAATGGTAAGATATTTTGTATTCTAACATGATTTTTAAACTTCTGTCAAACTATCAAATTTCAAAGTATAAAATATTCAAAACACTTACTAGGATAAATTCAGAGGCAAATTTGTATTTTTGCAAAATCTTAAAAAAAAAAATCATTTTTTTTTCAAAACTGTATAAAGAATATTTTTTCATACATTTGATTTTGCTGCTTCAATAAAAGCTGGAATGGACATTCAATACCAGGGCATAGAAAAGGGATAAAGAAAAAGTCAAGAAAGTAAAAAATAGAAATATAAAATTTTGTAAACAAAATTATATTTCAATTACATTAAAAAATGGCAAAACCCTAAGATGCTTTATCTGTTTTGTATACAATGCTCTAGAGTAGCTCAGCAATAATTAAATATCTCTAGTGTATTATACAGGGTGCAGCAAAAATACATCCCACATATAATGGCAAGACATTTATAGATGAAGACACCATTGTCACTAATGTCTTACCATGATGTGGGAGCTATCTCTGATGCATCCTGTACAACAGCATCAAATATAAAATAGTATTATACATATTGAAATTTATTTCAGTCAATTAAAAGGTGAAGATATTAGGAAATACAGCAATTAAAAATTTTATTTTGGAAAAAAATAACTCGGTTTAGTGTCCCATAAATAAACATTACACTAATATTTTGATGACACTAATCCTTTATGTAAATATTTTAATAGTAAAACTACAAAACTCCCAGAAAATAGAAATACTGTAGTACACTGATAGCATAAAAATCAAATAGTAAATGAATTAAAGAAAAAAAAAAAGTTCCACATATTGTTTTAGCACAATATCTCACATCTTCAGCTTTGCACTAATAAACTCATAATTACAGCCTCCCAAAACTTTTCAGGCAAATATCTCCTTTACCCTTTACTCTTTTCGCAATCTTCTATGAAACTGAAGTTGCAATATCTAATGAATATAGTGAAGGAGTGATAGCATCCCAACCACACTGTAACAATTTTCACCTGGTTACCATAGATAAGAAATTTTTGTCAAACATCATTTTGATAGAACATTATACGATTTCTCTAATTCTGGATGCACACTTTTTATTTCTACTTCCAATTGGTCTAATTGGAAGTGACACTTGTTCAAATCCATAGTTTCTTTTTCCTTATAAAGAACCAAATAAATACCTACTAGATCAATGGACGTCCTTCTATTATCATCTTTTGATTGAAACCAGGTATAATTAATAGTTGTTCATTCCAATTGTATTCTATGTTGTAACATAACCATTTTCTACTACCAATCATACCAACATTTTTATTATGCTTAAATTGTGAATCACACACATAAATGCAGAGTAAACATTATTTTTAACTGATGTAAAGTTACATATCAAAACAACCTACATAACCAAGCTGGAGTAAATAATTTTCAACAGTTGAATTAATTATTTTAGGTATTTCATATATCTTTTTAACATACTCAATTAGTAGTCTTGATTTGATCACACTTGAACTAGCTGAGTTCGATTACTTAATTTAATTTCACTAAAGATTGTACACTTTTAGACTTTTTAAAAATCCATTGAAGGATCATTGAGCCACCACTGCAATAAGTATGTTCAGAGCAATATAACCTGACTGAGCACATCCTTTTTCCAGTTGTGGAAGTTAAACAGACTGTCCTCCCATGACTAAAACAATCAATATGCTCTACTATTTCCAAATTCACTTGTGATTCACTTTTAGCATCTTGAAAAATTAGCACTGAATATCGTAAATTAGTTGAAGTTAAAATATTCTACCCAATATGAATTAAAATAAAATATTAAATATAAAATAAAAAATATAATATAAAATTAAAATATAAAATATCAATATTTCATCAATAGTGCTTATCAACAAGTGAACTGTGAATTACATTCTGCATGAGATATTAGTAAGAGAGAAAGTCCTTAATACATACGATAAATTTCAGGCTTCCATTTGAATCATCTATTTTGAAAGTTATATTTTTCTGCACTATTTACATTATTCAAACTATTGTGCTCATCTTTGTCGCCATATTTCTTACGTTTCAGCCATTGTATGCTCCAGCCTTCTTCAGTTGGAATGTCAAACTGAACCCTTTATTTCGCTCACTGACTGTTCTAGTTCCACATGCCATGATTAATGGATGTCAGTTATCAGTTATCTCCTGTTAATTCCCCTTGTCAAGTTCTCCACTGCCTTAATCAGGTATTGAACTCACACTCTTTGGGTCCTGTCACTGGATCTAACTAACGCCTTTTATCCACTCTGCCATGTGTTCTTGAGGACATCTGTGTATGAATTTCTGAGTATTATAAACCTAATGTCTTCAGCAACTGTTTTTTACAAGTGCTCATATTACAATTTTTTGCTGTTATCACTTTTCTCTGGCACTCCTTATTACTGGTTCCCATATTGTACTCATTTCTATGCTTGGTCGGCTCAGGAGATTTTTGTGGCCTAGCATATGTGCTGATTCCTTAAGTTTACGAATTTTCCAATGGTGTTCTTTGTCTATGATCTCAACCTGATCCCAAAGAGGGGGGTGATCTCCCTTTTCTCTCCATATATGGTCAGCGATGCCTGATTTTTTTTTTTTTTTTTGATGACCAAGATATTCTGAAATTAAACTTCAAATTATTCAAAACAAAGTTTGCATGACAGCTTTTGATATTCTCACAAATTTTTTAGCACTTCTACAGGAGTCCTTAATGTTCAAAGAAAATAGGAAAAGAAAAGTGTGCAAAATATATGAAAAGCAATAAGGTCTGTGTGTATATATATATATATATATATATATATATTAACTCCAAAAACAATTCTAAAATAATTGTCCTTAATTTTACATATGAACTTGATAATAAATTTTCTTTTCTAGATATATTGATAAACACTAATAATAATAAATTAATTATCTCCACATACAAGAAGCCTACTAGCATAAATTTGTGCAATCTTAACTATAATAGTGAATCTCTTAGCAATTATAAAAAAGCTCATAAATCATGCAAAAATTAATTCATCCACAAAAGAGATTTTCTACAGTGAACTAAAAACTATAAAACAAACTCTTATTAATAACTTCCCTAATTATATTGATGTTGAATACAAAGCAAATAGAATATAATACTTCTTCAATTAACCTTAAACATCTTTTATATATAAGACGAAAATATCCTAAAAAACTAATCTAATAAATGCTAATACATCCACCACAGATCCTAGTAAAAACATAAAATTAATGGTATACTAAATTCAATATATCCAATTTAATCACTCATAATGAGTCCTCACCACAAACTAACATGTTGCAGAAAACCAACACTGTATATAAATTTAAAACTGGTAAATTGTATCTCCAACAGAAAAAAAAATAATATATATGTTGGTCATACTACTACTACTACGACGTTCATTCAGTGGTTGAGTTTTCATTTGAATGATGCATGAAACATATCACAAAATTTACAACAGCATGCCTATCTACATTCACAATTTAGGAAAAACATCTATATTTTTTCAGGAAAATATGAGTAGACAAATTTGAAAAATTCATTTTTTATTTAACTACTTTTTTCTTATTTATTTGTTTATTTATTTGTAAGTTTTCTTATCAATAAAACTGTTATGTGCTGAGAGATATTGAAACGAGAATGGTTAATACCAAAATCCAAAGGGAAGAATTGAGGATTTAAGTCACACATAAATGACTTGAACTGTATGTCAAGCAATTTGAACACTGGAAAAGTAGCCCACACTTAGGGGATAATGTTGACAAACAGCTACAAATGTGAGCAGTAAAGTGAAAATTTCATTTTTTGCAAAAACGAATTTGGAGTTGATTCTCCTGGTCAAAAGTTGAGTTGATAAGCCACCCACACTCACTAAGGAGATTTAGTGAGAGGTAATAATATGAGAGAGTGGGAGAAGGGAATTCCCCAGAATTATTAAATTCCCTTACTTTGCCAATTTGGGCAAATGTCATTAAATAGGAATGCACAATGCAAATTTGGCAGATGAGTCGAAGAAGAGAGAAGAGAGGCAGAAAAGACAAGACCAGAGAAAGGAGAGAGGCTCACGGGATTATCTGCAGAAGACAGCTTCCAACTTCAGCCTTGTGCCAATCTTTAACAACAGCAGCAAACCAGATTTTGCCAGGTCAACAATAATATAACTTCTGACTTACATGTGGGTTGATCTGATAATTAATTGCATGTGAACTCTGATAGAAACCAATTATTGTATGAAAGACTGATATAAAAACTGTATTTAATTTTGTTCAATTTATTCGAGTGTTAATATTTTTTCCTGTACATTATCACCCTGCTTGGACAGCCCAAAACGAATACCTGTGACAATTCGATCTTGACTGCCTTATGATCAAACTTGAATCACAAAATGGGATGGGGAAGATCTAAGATCGAAGCATTCTTCATCAATTACCCATGATGTTAGAATTCTTAGATGACGATGTATGATTATATATATAATAATATATATATATATATATATATATATATATATATATATATATATATATATATATATATATATAAGTGATATGAATATATATAAAAAGTGAATATTTATATAAGCTCAATTTATATTGCTGTGCCTGTGTGTGTGTATATATATATATATATATATATATATATATATATATATATATATACACACAATATATACATATATAAAATACATATATGCATGCTATATAAAAGTACATATACACAGAATACATACATATAGAAATATGTATACATATATATATCTATATATATATAAAATATATACATATATATGAACATATGTATGCACATACAATACATGCATATCAATATATATATCTATATATACAGTTCTTACATGCATATATATATATATTTATGTACACATACAATGTATACATGTATATATAAACAAAATATAATTCATACATGTATATATGTATACAAATACAATAAATCCATGCATATATATATATATATATAGATACAGCGAAACAGTCTGTCTGTGGATGACATTATATTAGGTTGGTGCAAAAATAATTTCGCTTTCTAACATATGTTACTATGTGAGAAAACGAAATTATTTTTGCACCAACCTAATATTAGCTCCTGAATTAATTCCAGTTGAGCACTCTCGGGCTGGGGTATGGGTTTGTAAACAGTGACTATTATAGCTATATAGCGAGACTCTTCGCAAGCCGAATTGAGTCACTGTCGGTCACTGGGCGTGTTTCCTAAAATAAATACGCCATAAATCCACCTTCATCCCAACCGTGCGCCGACAGCTTAGTGGTAGAATATCCGCCTGATACCAATTCAGTCGGGTTTCGATCCTAGCTAGAGGCAACCGGATGTCTAGTCGCACTGATGAGCTGTGATACAGCGAAACAGTCTGTCTGTGGATGACATTATATATATATATATATATATATATATATATATATATATATACACACACACATTTTATTGAATACAACAGACAAGGTGCTTTGATTTAGTTTTTTATACAAATTCTCAGACTGTCCTACTATTTACTCATAGAAGAAAAAGATTAATACATTTCCCAAGGACATTAGCACATAAGTGAATGTAATGGATTCGATTGGAATTCGAAGTACATACAAAATATATATAATTGTGTTTTTAAGAATATATTATCATTGCAACACCGAAATTCCCATGTTTCATGGTTACTGAAACTTCAATTTAAATTCAATCATAAAAATTAAACTTAAAATATAAAGCTCCATTCCATTATCAGGTGATGATAAGAATAACGTTTTAGAAATTGATTTACTTAATTTATAAGTCTAGATAATTTTGATATTTTGAGATGTTTGGGTTATATTAGAACCTAATTATGTATTCCTAAACTATTTTATTCATGATCAAATATATGTTAGTTTCAGCTTATAAAATTAATTATTACTTAAGGAAAAAATTAGGCAATGTCTACAAAAAAATAACTATTTCCTTTCTTTAATTCAATAATTTTTTATTTTTCAGAAACTTAATAATATTTAAATTTTCATGTATGCACAAAAATAGTGGTTTTAGACAGGAATTAAACTATAACGGAGAACTGGGAAATCAGAACAATAACAGATCTAAAAATAGAAAGAGGAAGGTAATATGGTTCAACCCACCATATTGCAAGCTCTCTAATATTGACATAGGAAGTTTTTTTCTGAAATTAATTGATAAACATTTTCACAGTAAACATCCATTAAGTAAAATTTTCAATAGGAAGACTCTGAAAATTAGTTACTCATGCGTTAGAAATATGGAGAAAATCATATCTTCCCATAATTGCAGAATACTTAGAAACTACCATTGTAATGTGACTCAATCAAGTAACCCTACCTGCAATTGTAGGAATAAAGATCATTGCCCAATCGGGGGTAAATGTAACTACAAAAATGTAATATACGAGGCAACTATCTTTCCCGAGGAAAATATAAAC
>OZ010576.1:69529905-69714905 GCA_963932145.1 Acanthosepion lycidas
TACATTTGAACAATTCTGGAATAAAAATAACATTTAAAATGCAAAAAATACAACAAATTAAAAAAATTATCAATTTTTCCCTATCTGAGGCAATATGAAAGTTATATAAAATACCAATTCATAAATGAAATGGGTAACTCATTTATGAAATGAGATACCCTTCCCCCACTATTTGGCCATAGTTGGGACCCTGGTCAGGGTAGACCTGGGAACAACAGCAGCTAAGAGGTGGTACCACGCTCCTCAAGACCTCCAACCTAACGCTCACAGCCATGGCAATAAGGAATGATTACACGCTAGCAGGGGAAATAACTCTAGAACACGTGACATTATTTCATAAGTGTGCTTTCGTTGGAGACGATTTGAAAACATTTATGGGTACATTAAAAATTATTTTAAAAATAGAGATTATATGTAACAGACGGTAAATAACCTTTCTAATTTATATAATCTATAAAAAAATAGATCTTTTAATAGAAAAATTTCCAGAGTATTGAATTTTAAAAAAAAAAAGATTATCAATTTATCAAAAGAAAAAAAATTCTGGCAAAAATTCATTTCTCATCAAAAAAATATTTTTGGCTTCAGACTTATATTCATAAAAACCATTAAAAGCTTCTTTTTTTAATTCAATAATGTCTTAGTTTTATTGAGTTTTATTCAGAGCTAAATTTTGGGTAGATGCATGGAGATTTTACAAAAAAAATCTTCCTTTAATTAAAAAATTACAAACTTACAGTTTCGAGTTTTCATAAAATTGGGGTATCAGATGTATAAAAAAAAATTACCAAACATTTCTAAAATAAATTAATTCTTTAAGTTCTAAAAGTTTCATTAAAATCCGACAATTATTTGATTTTTGCAAGAAATTCCACAAAAATTTTCCAACTGAAAAAGGCACTATAAAACAACATTTCAAATATGCTAAAAAGAAATAAATTAAAATAAAATAAATAATTAAAAAATGCTTTGCTTCTTGAACTTTTTTCACGATTAAAAACTGTTTGGGGCCTTTTCAGGGTATGCTCATTTTTTAGTGTAAAAGAGACATACCTTAGGGAGGCACCGTCAAAATTTGTAATCTAGGGAAGACCAAAGGATTTTTGGTTTTCTTTTTTTTCTTTTTTTAAAGAATATACAAAAGAAAAATGTATGTTATTTCATGAAACTTAAAAAAAAAAAAAAAAAAAAAAAAAAAAAATAGCCAACTGAAAAAAAAAAAAAAAAAACATGACCAGAAATGGAAATATATCTTGCTTTGTTTGTAGCTTTGTGAACCATAAGAAAATTGGCCATCATTGTATCACTGTTTAGTAGTGTTTTTAGTTTACTCAGCAGGGACAATATATAGGATAACGTCTGGTCGTGGAAGAAACAATGAATTATTTTTTAGAAATTCAACTCAGAACATAAGCAAGCGAAATTCAACGATAATGACTTCAGTTTCAGACACTAAATTTTTCAAAGATTGTTTTTTAATGCCACGTTTTTTGTTCATTATGCAGTTACTTTTGATGATTTGGTTAGCAATATTGTTAATAAAAATGAAATGTAATTTAAAATGGAATATAAATGGATCATAAAAAGTCTCAAAGACTAAAAATCACTGAAGCGAGAATAACGCTGCACTTTCAACACTTAGCAAGCTATAAAGTCAATAAAAATAAGATTTGACAGGTTGGGAAACAAATGGAAGACGTTTTAGTTTATGAAATGGTCATTATAGCAAACAAAAACAACGATGGTAGTTTTTTTTAAGCCGGTTAGAAATCGGGTAACTTCTATTTTAGTATTGGAAACGGTTTTTTACATTTTGATATCAAATACTGTATTATCCCCCTTAGATTACTTTACCTAGTCTCATATTCCGAGGATACATCTTTCTCATTTAAACGTTGCTTTAATTTAATAAACTGGTCTCAGTGATATGTACACAAATACGAGGTTATGTAAAGTTTCCAAATTCCATATTTTATTGGTCACAGAAGTTGAATTTAAGATTTTATTTTTAGAAAAATGTCTTCATAAATCTAAGTATAACAATCTAAGGGATGTAATTCAGTATGTGTGAATAAAAGATTGAGCGTTAAAAATGTAAGATACTCCCAAATATGACACGAAACAAGAAAGTTCTCACGAAAACACATGTCAGCGAGAAGTTGGCTGATGAACAGAGAAAAAAAAAAAAAAAAAAAAAAAAAAAAGAGAATAGTGATGGACCAATTGAAAAACAAGGTCTCTCAAATTACAAATAAAAACAATGCTTAGGAATTGCTAAGTTTCCTGAAAAAATTTAAAATGTAAAACATCACAAGGACTTCAAAGAAGCTTTAGCGCTAAAGAATCGTTTCGCGGTTTCTATGAAATTTACACCAACAAGAATTGATGAAGTAATAAATTTTTAATCTGGTTTTTGAGACAAATAAGTTAGTGAATTTTTATTTTTTATGAAAGCGTTTTTATGGTTTCGATTTTACAACAGCTTTTTTTGGATAAATAAATAAATAAATAAATAAAAAAAAAGACTTTTGTAACTAAATTTTATTTTTAACTATTTAAATTTTAAATCCCACAAAATATCAAGTCTCGCTATATTGGCAGCATTTGTTCTTAAGCAAAACAAAAAGTATATGCTGAAAAAAGAAATAGGTAATGTTGAACTGTGATCACTAGCATAGAACTGCTATTGTCAGAACAGTCAATTTACAAATCAATAGAAAGAAAAATAAGTATCAAATATTTTTTGCAAATATAAACAGACTTGAAGCAAATATTGTTGATGTGAAAATCAGAATTTTATTTTAAGAGTTGTTGAATAAATAGAAACTATATGGGTTTTCAATTTAATTTTAAGCTAAATCTTCGTTTGTAGCAGAAGGGATGAAAATATACACATATTTAATTTAAGACTTACGAGTCTCTTTAAGAACAAAGAGTAATTAAATATATCCACTTTCAGAGCACCGTTTTTTTTGTTTTTTTTTTTGTGGCCATCATATTCAAAAAGTTACCACTAACAGACCCCCCAACCAAATAAACCACTAAAGTTTAAAAGGCTATTTAAATATAATAAATATTAAATTTATAAGCTAAAACATTTTATAATTATGCAAAGTCTGATTAAAACTAATTACTAAACTCAGAAAAAGATGTCTTGGGGGCTTTTTTTATCTGCCTTCTTCGGTACTTATGAGGTTATCACGTGATCAGTAAGAGAAATTTTTCAAATAAGGTTTTGCAACTGATAGGACTAAAAACTAAAAAGTGATGTTCCGTATTTAAAAAAAAAAAAACCGGATGAAAACTGATTTTAACTTTTTTAGGAATACTAAGTTTTACCACCTCGAAAGGACGAATTATAAAAAAAAAATGTAATGTAAAAAGATCTTATAAAAGAAAAAAAGAGCTTCAAACTAAATTTTTAAAACAGCTATATAATATTTTCAATTTAAAAAAAATGAGTTCAGTCATTTAAGATTATTCACTGGAATTCAAGTTCTCATTATTACACGCATTTGCATCACAACACAAAAACTTACATAAGAAACGAAAAATTAAGTTTTAAAAGAAGCTACACAATTTTCACAAAAAAAAAAAAAAAAAAAAAAAAATTCTTGGATTACATGTGCCAACATTTAAAAATGTATGAAAAAGCAAGACTGGGAATAGTTACAGGGTATCTTACACAGTATCCAGCCGCTATCATCGACAACCTCTGCTCTTTCAATTTTTTTTTTTTTTTTTTTTTTTAAATAATAGTTATAAAATGAAAAGGAGGCGAAACATCTACTAAAACCATGAGCGAGGCCACGAAGCAGCCATATTGAATTTTTACACATACCTTTCTTGCAGGTTTCAGGTGCGTTTTTTTTAACCTAGTAATTTTGAGTTAAATCCAGTTCATCAAGAATAGATTTCAAGTTAGTTGTTCTGGATATTACTTTCTTACTGCATCAAAATATTTCACTTACGTAATTTCATTCGTCTTTTTATTAGTTTCGCTTTTTTGTAATGTAGACAAGTTGTGGTGGTGGTAGTAGTAGTAGTAATAATAATAGTGGTGGTGGTGGTGGTGGTGGTGACAGCAATAATACCCTAGCTGCGTACGGTGGTTTTGAATGCTTTCAATGCTGTTCGGCTATTCTTTTTTAATCATGATTAAAATCAAAATATGTCAAACAGATTTATTTTTACTTTTTCTAATCCAACATCAAGCTTCGTTTTCTTTTCTTTTTTTTTTTTTTTTTTTTTTTGTGTTCTAAACTTACCAAAGCAACTAACGTACACACAATAAATTATTGTCTGTCATTAAGTTTAGCGAGCCACTAACCTTAACGCTCATTGGATAAACCAATTATTATCATCCAATCAAATTTTTACGTGAGGGGACATTCGGGAGTTTATTCTAAATTTCTGTTTCGCTTTCTCTCGTGCAAGTACAATTTATTTACAGTTTAGTTTATCGAATTTGGGGGGGGGAAGAAAAGGAAGTGCATTGAATCTCAACTTGAGAAAGCTTTAAAAAATAATAATGTCTTGACGCATTAGATCATCAGTTTTTCTTTTCGAAACCAAAGCTACCCAATGTTTTCTTTGCCAAAACTCAGGGAATTATCCGATTAAAAAAAAAATGTGTAAGAAGTTAAGTTAAACTCAACTTGGATTAATGAATAGTGAATTGTAATGTATACTGAAGGTTATTTTATTAGAAAACGTTGGAATATTATTTTGGAAGTCTGTTCCACCACCACCCTCTCGCACACACTTTTTCGATATGTCGTGTGTACTTTTTAAATGGGGATGTCCGTGAAATTTGAAGAAAAACCATTGGAATATGTTTATTTCATTAATGATGCAGTCTCTAGTAGCAAGATACTGAAAATTCGTCCCTGAAGGTAGTTTAATAAAACTCAAAATATAAATTCTTTTTGAGAATTGGTGTTTGCATTCATTAAAAACATTTATGCAAAAATCAAAATAAAATGGAAACAAACTCAGACACTATTTTACAAAAAATTACTTGTAATTTTTCAGTGCGATTTTCAAATTGACTTGCTGTTCGTCACAAGTTTATTTTAATTAAACAAAGACATGAAGAATGGAAAAATGTAAAGTTTAAATGTCATTTTCAAGTGCGATCCTTTTTTTCTTTTCTTTTTTTTTTTTTTAAGAATTTTATTTTTATTTCTCTTTTTTTAGCAACTGTTATTTTTGGATAGATGTAAAAAGAAATAATTTTGATTTTTCGTTTTTCACCATTGTACTAAGTTTCATAATAAAAGCATATAGAATAAAAAGTGTATTCTTAAACTATATAAGATTATAATAATTTTAAGGACAAAATAAAAATAAAGGCATTTTGGACGCCAATTAAGAAAGAATAACTCAAAAGTCAAAAATCCTATCCTACCAACATGCACTTTGGCCCTTTGTTGTTACATGTAAAATTGATAATCTTTTTACAATATAATAAGCATGTATATTAGTAAAAAAAAAGAAAAAAATTGCCTTTGCATAATGCTGATTAACTTCAATTCCATTTCTTCCATTGGCTTAGTTGTTGTTTACTAACTCTTCTTCCCCCATTCTTGTTTGTTACTTGATGTGCTGATGAATATTTTCTGTAGATCTTATATTTTTTAGTAGTTCCTTATTGGACTTTTAAAAGTTGAAGTCATTGCAAGATGTCTCTCAAAAGTTGAATTGTACAGTCAGAATACTTTTCATTGTATCACGACTCAACTTGTTCCTTTACTTTGTCCAATGAAAAGCCACATGGTACCTTACAAGTATTGTTATACGCCCTTGCAATTAGATCTCTTTCTGATTCATTCTGCATGCCAACTGGATGTGAACACCAAGAAAGCAGAACACCAAATAAAAAAGTTGCTTTTTGTGCATCACATCTGATCCACAAAGCAAGCCCTTGCAATGAATACATGATACAGTTACCAATCATGAACCTTCCCACCAGAAAAGGAGATGTCACTGAGGACTGCTAGATCTGCTTAAAAGCAGGCTTTTCATAACAACCAGCACAGTTGCGGACTGAAAGGCCACCTGCTGACATGCACACAATTCAAAAGAGACCAGTTTTGACACCACCAGGCCCCAGAACCCAACCGTTGTGATTTATAACACCTTAACATTGTCACCACACATCCTCAGGCCTTCCTCATCAACACCAAACAGAGACATTCCGACAATCAGCCTTAACCATCCATTACAGGCTGTGATTCTGTTTCATTGATACAACAATCAGCTGAATCCAACTGAAACATCCCACTTGACTCAATAATGGCATACCCTCAGTCACCACCACAACCCTGATTCGTTGATATTTTTGCTTTCGACCAAATCCAACTGAAATATACCACTACAGGTTTACCAGCTACACCTAATCCCTCGTTGCTACCACCATCACCTGAACAACCTAAGCATCCCTACACAAATCAACCCACCGCCATGATCTTGATCAATCAACATGTGCGTCAAACCCAACCAATGGCTAAATCCACTCCAGACTTATCCTGAGACCATGGCCAAACCAATCCTAAAATTCTGACAACTCCCAGCACTACCAACAATACCCTTACACGTAATCGCTTTCCTGAGGATCAGCAACCAAAAATGACATTTTCTCCAATTTTATAACAAATTTAAATTTATCATGTATATTAAATGAATACACACTGTTTGAAAATCTAATCCTTGTTATTCTTTTCCTTTCACAACCCATTATATGTAGCCACTATCACCAAAAAAAGTTCACTCCACGTTTGTATTGTGAGATGCTACAGCAAAAAAAAAAAAAATTGACCAGTTCAAAGGGCATTCAATATTCTTTGGTTTTTCAAAGTATCTGGTCCATTTTTTTAAGTGCTGGTTATTTGTTCAATTCTTCATCACTCTAGTAACTTTTTACAAACTGCTTCAATTTGCAAACTTGATCAAAGCATTTCATATCACCAAGTTCTACTCCCTTGTCTATCAAATATACAGCACAAGACTCCACATCAGTCCAGTTTGGTATTTCACTTTATGCCTGTGGTGCATAGTATGCATGTATATAGTAATAAGTGGAACATGTGTTGTGGTTACAAAAGGGACTGTCATGGCATACCTTTATTGATTAATGCACATGTGCAGTTATAGACAAAAACTGGATTGACATTTTGTAAATCCAAAATGAAATAATAAGCAATATCATTGCACACTTAAGGTTATCCACTTGAAACAAGAGAACTCTTCCAGTAGTTTGCTCCACTTACCCAAGTACTCTAACCATCTGTTGAACAGATTAACTACTTCAACACAAAACTTGTTACTTCATTTGTTTTCAGTGCATTTCTGAGCAAATAGTCCTTTAATTTTTATGGATATAAAATTCTGATTCATTCTTTCCATGAGCACTTTACAAATTTCAAATATGTCAGCACTTCTACAGCAAAGTTGCTTTCCTTTTCAATTGTCTGAATACAGCCATTAATGAATATATGTGCCATAGATATATCTCACTCATTTCATTTTCAAGAATTGATGTTGGTGGTTGCTGTTGTGATAGAAAAAAGAACTTAAGAGCAGGAAACATCTGTATCAGCCTTGTGATACCAGGAAACAGTGACAATCAGTGATTCTTACTATCAGAGAAGCTGTACAGAACCTCAGCATATTCACAATATCACACTGAGCAACTAAAGGTATTACTTTAGTTGCTCAGTGTGATCTGTGTAGATATGAAAATACTGATAAATCTTATTGATATTTTCGATACTACTATACATTATTTCTCCTTTATGATGGACACAGTTGTTTAAAATATGTGCTAGGAAACCCACTCCAATTAATGACATCTTTTCCAACATTTTCTTCAGACTTGCAAATATATTACTCCCTTCTTCATTACACTTGAATCCAAACATATTTCCTTCAAACGTTTTATTGTAGTTGTCACCTGTCAGTGGACTCATTTTTATCTCGGATTCTTTTAAATACTTAGCAATAGTGTCTGCAGTCTCATCAGGGGTTTTCTTAAAGTCAATCAGTTTCAACTGTAAAGAACATTTCTTCCAGTCAAAGTAAAGAATAATTACAGGAAACAGCTTTAATGCGTTGTGATTTGTAGGGACATTATTATTATTAATAAATAAAAATATAAAATAATAATAATAATGAATATCATAAATAAAATAAAATAAATAACATTAAAACTTTGTTTAAAATAAATTAAAGAACAAAAAATAAATAAAAAGTTTTCCCTGCATGCAGCAGAAACTTACTTTGCACCCAAAAATGCTGAATTCAGTCTCTTTGTGAACGACTGCTCAAAAGTCAAGATGTCCAGCTCCTCTCTCCGGGACATCGCTTGTCATAGGACAAAGTAACTTCTTTCTTTTATCACATGCAACCATAAAACACTTGTAACCAAAAATATACTCACACCAGTACACAAAAATAAATAAATTGTATGATTTTAATTTACAGTTTAACATGCTTTTAGTGTTATTTCTGTGTATGCTTTTACCCATGTGGACACGAGGCTATTCCTGCTGTTATGATGACCACCAACATGTATAAAAAACATCCTATTCACCACACTATTCAGAAAAACCAACATACAAAAGAAACCAACCACACTTTTAGTGATAATGACACAGAAAAAGCAAAACCATCACTTTGGAATTTCCAATGTACAAAATAAAATACACACAACTATACTACGTGGTGACCATAACTACAACTACCATCCATACCATGGATAACTCAATGCTAGAGAAGGAGATACTCCACCATACCTACAAAATAGTTTAAGCAGCAACAACCTTTGGTGTCTGGCTTATAAAATAAAAACAAGAGAAGTATCAAATCAAGTCAAGCAAGCATTTCTCTTTTACCCACTCCAAATCCCTATATACACTCTCAACATGGAACAAGACAGCATACTAGCTTCAGTTTTCGTGAAATTTTCAGAATTTATGCAAACAGCCTCGAATGGCTGGTTCCAATTTATTTTGCATAAAATTACCAGCTCTGAAACTAAATTTTACCACATGCTATCTTACATGCTATTTTACCACCAGGCACTATATCCAAATTACAAAATTCTACATTCTCTTCAAAGGAGTACAATGTACTCAGGGAGGTAGTAATTAAGATGCATAAGAGAACAAAGCCAGAAATGTTTGCTAATCTCATTTCAAACACAAAAATTACTGACTGACCTTCAGATTATCTCTGAGAATTACTTTCTAAAGTAAGAATCAGTGACAAACTTGTTTGCCATCAATTCATACAAATGTTACCCCAAACCATAGCACCAGCTGTCACTGCCGCTTAATGTTTCTCATTATCTGAGCTAGGTACACTGGCAGATGAAATAATTTCTTTTATAAAAATGAACTTGGTCAAATACAAGTTCCATAATTCTGCAGGGTGCAAGAGTTGTTTCCCCCTTGACTCCATATTATTATTCACTCAAACTCTTCTATGAGAATCAAAAACCCCAACTCTGTAGAGGCTATAACTAGTTTGCTTCCACGTCAAAGACACGCCAACCATGGTATAAATGGCCTAATAAAGCTTCATGTAAAATAAAACCCAGCTCAACAACGTCTTAGACGTACCCTACTAGAACCTAAAAAAGAACTGCTGTCAGAAAACTAATCGCACAAGTTGCTATGGTAAACAGTAACTTGCAACTTTTCAAGATTGCCACTATAATAGGCTCGTCTCAAGTTGACTTTTTCATTGATACTGGAGCATCTGTGACTATACTTCCCACAAATTTCGTTTGAGGAGTGCATCTTAACCCTACTTCTATTTGTTTATTGTTGGCCACAGGTGATAATATTCTTTGTCACGGCAAAATGTCAGTTGACACAGGCATTCCTGGCTTGCAACACTTATTCACCTGGACAGTAGTCATAGCAGACACTCTCAATCCACTGCTAGGAGCAGACTTCCTCATACACTACACTCTAATCCTAGACTGCAGTTCTGGAAAATTGTGTTAACAAAACTTAATACTACACACAAAGCATGCAAGTCACAGCAACTACTCAACAGATTACTGTTAATAACTGTTCTCAGATACCAAAGCTAGTTGACTGCTGAACACACACCCTACACTGCTCATACCACACAGAGAAAGACCTAATACGTCCACAACAAGAATCAAACATACTATTGACACAGGTAATAGTTAACCAACTTCTGCAAAAGCATGCCAGTTATCAGAAGAAAAATACAAAGTCACAAAACAAGTGTTCACTGCACTTATGAACACTGATGTAATCAGACCCTCAAAATCACCATGAGTATCACCACTACACTACACTTAGTACTCCAATCAATGTTAGGCCAGGACAGATCTTGTGGTGATTATAGACACTTAAACCTCTTAACTAAGCCTGATAAGTATCCCCTGCCCAATATCAATACCCTAGAATCCAAACTCCATAATAAATATGTTTTCTAAGATAGACTTGTTACATGTGTATCATCAGATACCCATATCTATTTATTCATGCCGTTTGGCCTATGTAACAGTTTTGCTACCTTTCAACATTTCATGGATAATATCTTCATGGATCTAGCCTATACCTTTGTTGTTATATATGACATTTTAGTTTCCTCAGAAATATAGACCCGAAATCATGAACATCTGGAGACAGTTCTATCAGTCCTTGCCAGGGCCAGCATTAGGGTCATGGACCATCCAACAAAATTTTGAACATTGACGGAGACAGCGCTTTTTTAAATTACCAAAAATTAGGGAATAATCCAATTTAAATGAAAATTTCTGTAATATTCATTAATTATTTACTTTTATAATGAATAGTTTTTTCTTTTACATTTCCATAAAGATTAATCATTGATGCATCTCCACTGAAAAAAAAGTTTTACAAAGATTCCAAAGGGATTGTCTTAAAAAATGTTTTAAAAACAGTGTTTCAGTTTTTAGGAAGATTTTTCATGTATTGAAATCTTTAAACATTTTTATATTTTAAGTGATCGTTTTCTTGGTTTTATCTTTCTAGAAATGTAAAAAATAGGGACTAGAAATTTTATTTTAATTATTAGCTGTAAACATCTGTTTAGTATTACTATTAGTAAAAAAAAATTAGAGATCCTCCTTAGTGGATGATCTTGAAATAAAAAAATGATTTTACAGAGATATATTACCATCTTAATTGAGTTAAAAGAACTGTTCAGAAAGAAAATTAAAATTTAAAACAATATGCGCTACTGAAATTAGCAGTTCATCCACCTTCCTCAGGAGGTTCCTGCAGAGTATGCACTGCACCAACCATGCAGATACATGATGTATATTATTAATTGATGACTGACAATGTAATGTCAGTTTAAAAAAAATTGATTCTTATCAGAGATAAGAATATATTTTCTGACCAATGAAGGGGCCAGGAAATTTGTACAACAATTTTAGAGGGAAAAGTCCCCAATTCTTCTGAGTCACCCAAATCTCCATAAGTTTGGAGAATCTTCGCCTATTTGGCAGTGAGAATTTGTCTACCGTCTGTAAACTCAGCAATAGAAAACACCAGTCAACTTCAGAACCAGTTTCAACAAAGGAGATCTACCTGCTAGGCTGTAAAGACCAGTTGAAAGCTACCTCCTTTCATCTACAAGACTTTTGTCGTCAACCTATGAATTCACTCAAATGCAAGATTCCTATATTTAACAACATTTTCCTACTCTGCAAGAACTGTGAAGAAAACTGAGTGTTTCTAACCCTTAACAACCTTCTACTCACTTAAAGAACTTTTAGGCACTCAGAGAAATATTTTGAGCAAGCCCTTTTTTTCTGTTATGAACATTTTCTCTTTCTTTAATGCCAAAGGATTTTTTCTTCTCCCTTTCTTTTCCTCCTAACTGTGTTTATCCCATTACCCTTTTTTTGTATATGTAAATAAACATTTTCTTCTTTTATTGTTACACACCAAGCAGCAGTTTTGAGTCTTACTTTATTCATCCACCTAAAAGAGAGAGTTTGTCTGCTCTAATCTGACTGTTTTTATTCAATATTTGTCGCAAATTTTAACCTCAACCCTTTCATCTAGGAAAGCCGGGACAAATTTCCTGCACCTGATCTCCACAGGCTTCTGCTCAAAACTAATGGATATACAAAAGAAATACTCAACATTTGATCATGAGCTATTAGCAGCTGACCAAGCAGTAGTAGACTTCAGATTACAAATAGAAGGTAGACATGTTACATTATTTACTGATCACAAAACCTTATCATTAACATTTAAAAAAAACTACACCCCTCAAAGCAGACAGACAACAAATTCATCATTCAATCATTGCTGAATATATCACTGATGTAATATGCATCAAAGGAGAAGATAACATAGTTGCTGATTGTTTTTCACGAGAAGCTTTATCAATCACAACTGACCCATGCAACCTACCTGCTATAATAGCACAAAGTTGAAGAGATTTCTAAATACAAGGATAACCTCAAGTCATATAACTATCAAGATTCAACCCTCTTCTGTTACACAACATTCACACCAAGACCATTCCAGAATCTCTTCACGAACACAACGATACATTTCTCACTCTGGTCCTAATCCAACAGTAAAGTTGATAAAGTCAAGATACAACTAGCCAAACAAAAATATATGTCAAATGGTCAGAAGCTATCAAGACTGTCAAAAAAAAATTTATAGACATACTAAAAATCAAACTAACACCCTTTTTGCTTTCATCAGGATGATTCATAACAGTCCATATCAATATCATCAGACCATTGCCACTAGTAACTACACATGATGGCATATACACATCACCAGCAAAATATATTCTTACCTGCATCGATAGGACAACAAGATGGATAGAAGCTACCCCTTTTCAAGATACCTCAGCAAGTACAGTAGATGTAATATTCCTCAGCACTTGGAGAGCTCGCTTTGGAGTACTGCTTCCTGTCATTACAGAAAAAGCAAATTATTCAAAGACTTATCCACCATTATAAGATTCCACCAACTCCATGCAACATCATACCACCCCAAACAAATGGAATAATAGAGCACCAGCATAGAATACTAAAAACAGCCATGATGACTAGAAAACAAAACTGGATAAGCGCCTTAACAATAGTTCTTCTTGGAATGAGAAACATACCTAATGAAGAAAACATTCCACCTGTCATCGCTCTCACTGGAACCCAATTATTACTTCCCAAACTACTAACAGAACATAACAGTTCTGCTGTTACCAAAGAAAACATTAAACAATTTTCCGAAGAGATGACTAAGTTTGAATGAGTATTCGTGAAGGATGGTTACACTCAGCTAAGCAATCTTTCATGCCACAAAACTTGTATACTTCAACCCATGTCTAGTTTAGAACAGACAGAATGAATAAGCCTCTTAAAGCTCCTTACTCTGGACACTATAAAGTTATTACCAGACATGAAAAATACTTTATAACAGAAAATTCCCCCAGGAAAACACTTCACAGTCTCTCCTGAGAGATTAAAACCTGTGACACTACTACAAAACCCCAGCTAGAAACATCTTATATCATCACCCCACTGAATAACCTATGTAACACCTATCCTGACCCGACTGGCCCAATGTTAGAAAGTCAAAACATCCAGCTCCTCTCTCTGGGACATTGCTTGTCATAATACGAAGTAACTTCTTCCTTTTATCACATGCAACCTTAAAACACTTGTAACCAAAAATACACACACACCAGTACACAAAAATAAATAAATTGTATGATTTTAATTTACAATTTAACATGCTTTTAGTATTATTTTTGTGTATGTTTTACCCATGTGAACACGTGGCTATCCCTGCAGTTATGACGTGAGTGACCCCATGGATTACTACCATTTGTAGCAATTCCACAGTATGCTATCTCATTTTCTATAAGGATTTTCAAGGCAACATCAATAGAATGAGGTGCAAGCACAGCTTTTATAATTATAATTGTCTTTGACCACTAGACACTTTCTTGCCAACTCAGAATGAGAAAGTTTTTCAGGCAAGCAGATGAACAATCCATGGATAAGAAACTACTGTGATGTTGAATAGCGTGAAAATCATAAATACCTTTTACAGCATTGACAGCTTCACTCCCTCGTTTAACAAAATATGTCAACTTCATTAATGAGCCCTCTCCTTGCACTGCTGTCTTGTGTTTCTCAGTGACTGTAAATCGTCAATACCTTTATGTGCCAGCGAGGTGTATGCTCCTGATTTACGCACCAAACACAGTTTCACATTCATCCCTGTCACTTTTCTGCATCTTTGCAGTGAATTTGCACTTTCTTTTGAGCATTATGTAGTTAGTTATAGCTATATAGTTAGTTATATTATGCTGCAGTTAGGTCACAAACAAGCAAAAAGTAATTCGAACTTTCAATTCTGACACCTAAATTACTGACATGTCTGGGACAATCCAGACATATAGCAACCCCAATTTAAAGGGAACCCAATCAATGAACATTATCAATTCAATACCTCTTTACTAATTTTGCCCATTTTTTTGTTAGAAGCAACTCCATTATTTTAATACATTTTCTTAAATTTAGAATAAATTAAACCAAATTAAAAAATACTCACAAGATGTCGAAAAGGGGGTGGTATGTGGGAGGATGAAAATAAACTAATAAGTAAAATAACAAATAAAATAATGATAACAAAATAAAAAACAAACTTCTTTTTCCCATAATGCAAAAGGAAACTAAAAGGGTTTCCGGTTACGTGTAAATTTTATGAACACACTTCCGTAAAGATGATCGCTCTCTTCTCAATTCCCAAACATTGAGTTTAGACTCACTCAACCTCATGCTGACTTGGTCGACCATTCTCTATACCTCTGCATTTTGTACCCATGTGCATCAATAAACACTGGCCATTCATTTTCTAAGCAAGTCTTTGTGTTGTTTATAGCAGTTTACTGACATACCACCTTTTGACAGCGGAACAAAGCCAATACAACCTTCCACAAATGAAACAGAACCTCCCTGCCATCTTTACAAATATTTTCACGATGTTTCCTAATAAAACAAAGCTGTCATATCTTGTCGGCAGTCCCACATTTATTAAAAACAGCCGGAAGAAAAAGCTTAACCAGTGTCGTTGTAAGACTGATTCAGGTTATAAAGAAGAAAAAATATCAAAAAAGGCATTTGTATATATTGGAAAACATTTTTATGTCTTGGGTGTTTTTAGTAGCCACTTTGTGCATGTGGTATTGTGGTGTATGTCGAATGAATGGAGATGGATTAACTCTTGTGGTGTTTGAGTAAATTATTATTAATCAGATTAGCTAGATCATCGGTGACAATCAACTTCCTCTCTGGTCATGTGACACAATTGTATAAATAATTAGGATCAAATTGTTCCATCAGTTCAGCAGCCAACAGCCGACCCAGGGCTCCAGCCATTAGCAGCAGTTCCAGCTAGCCAGCCAGTCATCATCATCTCTAGCTCGCCATTGGCTACCGCTCCAGTCGTCTCTAGTAGGCATCCAGCTCCCGCCGCTTCAGCCAACTCCAGCTCCAGCCATTCTTGCCAGCAACAATGATATGTGATAAACTGTCCTTTTCAGGACAGCGCTCTCCAGCATCTACAAAACTGTTCTTTTCAAGACAACACTCCAGCGACTACGAAACTGTCCTTCTCGCGACAACTTTCTCCTCACCCTCTACATGAGCATACAGAAATGTGTTTTGCTTAGTGTACTGTAAATTTATTTTTGTTGATGTATTTTCTTAAGAAAATAAACTTGGCAAGTTTTTTTTAGTTTTTTTTTTTTTATTGAAGTCTTTGTTTTGTTTGTTGTTGACTTCAATATCTGTTTTACAACCCGCAACAAAATGATGACCTACGATGCAACAAGTGATAACTTGACGTAAAACAAAAAACAGTGTATCCACTATGGCATCAAATGAAAACACAACCAAGATGTCGGTAAATATGTCACCCATACCCTATTCCACCTACCCCCATATAACAAAGTGTACCCCAGAAATTGGTTTCAGTAGCTTGAAGCGATATTCACCGCCCAGATGGCGGTTAGATGTTCTGGTAATTGAAGGTGTTCGGACTGGTCGCGTCGATGGTTGGACTTGTCGTATCAACAATGGGATGTTGAGGTGTGGTCGTGTTGATGGTTGGAACGTTGATGTACAGGCGTTACGTACTTGCTGGTCGAGGTTGGTGTCGAAACCTCCCGTAGTTATTATAAACTGATACTATACGGGATAGGCTTAAGTGGAAGTTAAGGGTCGTCGCAGGTGATCGATGCTGGTCGTTGCAGATGATCGCTGCTATTCGTTGCAGATGAACGCTGCTGTTCGTTGCAGATGATCGCTGGTCGCTGTCAGTGATCGCTGCTGGTTGGCTGGTCGGGCTCGGGCAAGAACGATATCGGCGACGGTATTTGGTCAATGCCGGAAAGCTGGCGTTGCGATGCTGTTGGGAATATCGAATGTCCGATGCTGGTATTGCGTATCTGCTGGTCGAATCCGATGTTGAAACTTCCCGTAATAATTAAAATTATAACCGTAGTGTACGGGAAAGGTTATGCAGGCAGCAAGTAGGTCAGAATGTCGAGAGTCGAAAATGCGAAAGTCTAAAAATGCTTAAGAGGTGTATTACGACTAGGTTCGTAACACAAAAGGAACTAAAAAGTATTTAGGTCAATTCTAAAATGAAATGAGATTAAATTACACAGCGTGTAGGGAACATGATCAAAAAAGGTCGAAGTGTCCTGTTCAAGGTCGAAGTGTCCTGTTCGTTCCCGTTTAGGGAGCGGCCAAACGTGGCCGCGACAACATCTTCAAAGGCTGAAGTGATGGATTTAACTTTCTTTTGATTTTTCAACATATTTGTTGATGTGTATGTTGGCTTGAGAAAGTAGTAATTCTTTCAGGAAAGGTTAAATTGGAAAAAAAAGCGGGAAGTAGAGTGATATTTTGATAATATTCGATTTGCCATACGTGATAATTTTCCTTCTGAGTAAATTACTTTCTCTTTTGATGAGTGGCATTTTTAGATCAAAATTGTGGTTGAATTTATTTTTGTGTATGACTAGTGTATTTGTTAAATTGTTATGTATGAGATATCTTTTGTATTCATAGATGTTTTTTTTTTAATTTCTGCATGTTTCACTAATGTATTCTCTGAGGAACAGTTTTGGCAATTTATTGTATATATGCCTACTTCTGAATTATTATTATGTGTGTTTTTAGTTCTGATCCACAATGGTTTTGGAAGTGGTGTGACTAATTAGATGTTGTTTAGCTGAGATAAGTTGTTTTGGATAGTGAATATTAGAGAGTTAAGAGGTAGTGTTATGTATCTGTTTTTGTTTTTGTTTATTATTGTAGATAATGTTATTTTTGTTGCAGTCGTGTATTTTTGTGCCTTTCTCTTTGTGTTGTGGATGAAGTGATAAGGAAGTTAAGTATAGTTTTTCCTCTTAACTCGTTTTACTCATGTAAAGGAATCGTATTACTTGATTATCTGAATTAGTACTTCAGGATAATTCCTTCATTCTCAGGAGCATTTAATAGAATTTTGCTATGCTGATCTGGTCATGCTTGTACTGGCGTATTTTTGAAGTGAAAAAAAAAAACTAGAAACCTATTCTTGAATCGATCCTTAACCTAACTGAAATATCTCTACCCAACTTAACGTTCTTTTCCCACCACCCTGTAGTGGGAGGGGTGGTGATCACTCCCATAAACGTTGATTATCACTTGAGATGGTGTCCACCAGAGAAATAGGACTTCAACTTGTGGCCAAAAAAGTTTCGCTGTAAATTTGTCTATCCTGAATGTAAGCTATCTGGGTTTTTTTTGTTGTTTTTTTTTCTGGAATTGGCCTAGTGGGGTCCTGTTTTGTTTCTTTTTTCTTTCCCCTATACGATACAGTTAATCTTAATTCTTCCCTCACCTTTATTCTGATAGAGGATATTTCGACTTATATTAAGTTGAAACTTAATACTTAATATCTACAGTTAGTTCCCTAAATAACCTCTCCTAATACAGATACCTGATAGAGAAGACCCCGAGTCCCTAAAAGTAGCTTTCGTCCAATTAATTTTGGCTCTACGATAATATTAAATCAAATGGACTAGGTGATACTAATGCATCCCGAGCAACGTATACCACCCACTTCATGCGGGAAAAGTTTGTCCCGGCTTTCTCGCATAAAAGAGTTTAGGTTAAAAAATTGGATTGAGGTTAAAAAATTACGACAAAACGCGAGTAAAGAAACATGATTAGAGCGCGTACGAATGAAGAAATTTAGGCGCGTACGAATGAAGAAAAACTCCTGCTTGGTGTGTAGCAATAAAAGAAAAAAGTGTTTATTTACATATAGAGAAAAAAGGGGTAAAGAGATAAAGACAGTTAAGAGTGAAAGAAAGGGAAAAGAGAAAATGTCTTTTAAGGGAAGCGAAAATGGTCATAACAGAAAAAAAGACTTGCTCAAATTATTTCTCTGAGCACCTAAAAAGTTCTTTAAACGAGTAGAATTTTGTTAAGGTTTAGAAACACTGACAGTTCTTGTAGAGTAGGAAAATGTTGGTAGATTTAGGAATCTTGCAGTTGAGTGAGTTCGTAGGTCGACAACAGAAGTCCAGTGGGCACGTCAGAAAGATTGGTGAAGGGATGCAGCTTTGAATTGGTCTTGAATTGTGGGCCGACGTTCGTTCTCGACAGCCCTTCAGTAGGTAGTTCTTCTTTGAAAGTGGTTCTGAAGTTGACTGGAGCTCCCTATCGTCGACCTCACAGACGGTGGGCTGAATTCTCACTGCCAAATAGGCAAAGATTCTCCAAATTTATGGAGATTTGGTAAGCTCCGAAGAATCGGTGACTTTTCCCTCCAAAATTGTTGTACAAATTTCCTGGCTCCTTCATTGGTCAGAAAATATATTCTTATCTTTGATAAGAATCAGGACTCTGGGAGCCGGTTTTGAAAGTAATGAAAACAGGTTGGAGTGAACAATACCAACCAAAAATTCTATGATTCAGGAGGCTTTAGGGAATACGGAATCCTACGAGCAAATTTAATCAAAAATTTTAAACTTGCTTTCAACGACCAAGTACATTTTCCGAATATTTACAAAAGGGAACTTAGAGACAACGCGTAAGTTTTAACCCAAGTAATCTAACCTTTCCCACCAGAGAAAGGAATAGACAAATCAATAATTTTTACAATTAAACTTATTACATATATTCTTCGACTTCGTGGGCATAAATCAAAATTTTAATACTTGTTTCTACGAGCAAGTACATTTTCCGAAATTTTATGAAAGTGAACTTACTAACTTGATTTGTCCGTTTCGAAACTTTGCTTAAATATATTTCAAAAAGACCATAAATCATTTTTTATTATTGTTAGCGGAAACGCGATCTGTTGGTTCAAAATGCGAGAATCCTCTGACTCTTAAACCGTTTTGAGTTTTTTTTAATTTTTTTTTTTGGGGGGGGGTTGTCAATTGGTGTTTGACTGTTTCGGTGTTTATTTCCATCTTCCCTCCACAAATGTATGTTTTGCAACATTTAGACCAAGTGACCTTCCTACCTGATTTGGTCACTCTCTGTGATGAAAGTGATTAGTTCTTAGTTGTAGCTGGTTAATTGGTTGGTTGGTCGGTTGAGGATTTTATAGTTTGTAGTGTAGTATTGTCTGGGAATTGTATTGCTAAAGTTTGTTGTTCTGTATAAAAAGGCTACGTATCTTGATTTAACATATACAAGTTTCGTTCTATATCTTTTACCGTCTTTGAGACGACTTGTCATGTTTCTCAATGACTTGATGTTGTCTAGACTAGTTTGGGAATAATGATTTCTTTATTACGTCGTTACGAAGAAAAACGTATTCACAGGTTTGTAGATCTTTTGGTGCGTATGATTGTTTGTTGCAGCGACTTGTTAATGTGAATGGTAATCTTTCATTCTATCTTTAAAGCTTGAATAAAACTTGTATATAGTTTTGATGAATAAGTTCACAAATTCTCAGAACAACACAGATTGAAACTGTGCTCCTCTGTCAGTTGTAATGACTAAATGTACACCATATGTTGTGATCTATTGGTCCAGAATGGTCCAGAATGGTCCTAGCAATGGTTTCTGTTGAAATATCCTTGATTGGGAACGCGGCAGACCACCTACTAAAACGACTCACTATTGTTAGCAAGTAGCTGAATCCATTAGCATTGGGAAGGGGTCCGACGATGGCAGTAAGCAAGTTATAATCTTCCATCGGGTTTGTTGAAAAGACTCGGTAGTGATGTCTATTTATTTTGTATTTCTGACATTTATTGCAACTTTGCGTCTGTTGCTGAATATCCCTGCACATGTTCAGCCACGATCACTGATGAATTTGGCTGTAGCTCGTCTTCCTGGGTGTGATAAACTGTGAAAGTGATTGAAGATTTGTTTGCGTAATGATGATGGTATATGAGATCGGGGATGACCTTTCATCACATCACAAAAAATAATTTTGTCTTCGAAAGGAACAAGTAATTCACGTAACTGTTGCATCATTCTGAACGTATAATAGAGTAGAATCTTTCTTCTGTTCTTCGGCAATTCCCTCGAAACATTTGAATAAACTGTTGCAACAATGTCTTCATTGCCGGTAACAACGAATATCTGAGGTGAATTGTGAAATATAATCAAGGTGACGCATCTCGCGTGATGAATATTTGTTACTATGCATGGTATATATGAGTGGCTTGTGGTTAGTGTATATGGCAAAATATCGACCTTCTAAGATATGCCAAGTGTTTTAGTGACAGGCAAATTACTAGAAGTTCTCTTGAAAAGGTACTGTATTTCTTTTGCGTTGTATTCAGCTTGACAGAAAATAAGGAAATGGGTTTAGCTTTACCGCTTCTAATCTGGTCCCTCACTTATGCCCTTGTCGACGAATCGGTTTATAAGGCGATCATACGCCGACCAGAAGATATATACATTATCACACCTGTGGAGAGATACAGACTATCTCTCTCAGATCATGACAATGGACAATTATATTTTAAAGAACACTGTTCGATTAGGATAATTGAACAGTAATCTTTTCCCAGGTTCGCTTCGGTTTCAACACGAATACTGATTCACATTTCAAAGATGAACGATAAGGTTTAGTGAATTTTGATATAAGAACTTTAATATGTACAGATATACAAAATATTAAAATAAAAGAAAATATAAGCATGAGTAAAACATCCGACGACCAGATCTCAAGACTTACGTTGAGATATCAAAATTCGCCTAACTCCAAATGGATTCAACTGAACCCGAACGGACCAAAAATATAAGTATGAATAACTACGAATGCAGAAATCAACGCATAACCAAAAGAGATGGGATTGGAGTTACATATTATTATTTTGACATGTGGAAAGGTGTTTGTAAGAACATAATATTTATGGATGCATGTGTATCTTTCTAACAAGGGTCCAAAATATATGATTACTTATCTTTATATTCAGTTCTCTTTTTTTATCATTGTCCTTTCTTTTCTCTCTCACGTTTCCTCTTTCTTTCTTTCCTTTTCTTGACACAAATACGATTTCACACACTGTCCGGCTGTAACAGAGATATATACTTTCTTCCTCTCTCTGGTTTTCTTTTTTCTTTCTTTCTTTCTTCTTCTGTATACAGTTCAGTTCAAACACGATTCAACTGCAACAGGGATGTACACTTCCTTCGTCTCTGGTTTTCTTTTTTCTTTCTTTCTTCTTTACACAATTCAGCTTGTGACAGAGATATATACTTTCTTCCTTTCTGGTTTTCTCCTTTTCTTCAAACGCAGGCTGTATTCTCAGCGTACAAATTTCTCTGCGTTTTCTGTGATAAATAACGCGAGTTATCGTCTTCAATTTGGAGTTATCGAACAGAAATACATGTTCTTATATTTCTTGTCCGGAGTTGCCTGGGATGAATCGGACAAGTTCCATCATTCTCAAATGAGTTTCATCTTTCCGTTTATAAGTTATTAACTCTTCGATTTCGAGTCTTGCTCCCTCAAAGACAAGACAGCAACTGACTCCCAAGTAATTTTCTAACTCTCACGTGTTCTGCGTTTTGGCGCGAATTCCAGCTTACGTCAGTCCCCTGTCTAGCTTCTGTCTAGACATCTGTTGCTATGGGTAATTGGGTCAGTCAACCTCTTGACTTGCTTTCCCAAAATGTCTCATGAATTCCACGTGACCTTTTCTGTTGCCAGGCGGAGATTAACCATAATATATGCGTGTATGCGTGTTTGGGCTTAAATCACTCAATTTCGTAAAATTTCCTAGGACATTTTTAGCATCATTGAAGGTGTTTAGGGTAGGAGCTTGTAATAGGATTTTTGAATGTTTGCTCATGTTCTTTTATAATAAATTGGTTCATTGTTGAACATTTCGGTATAAATTGATGAAAATATTTAATCAAGTCAATAAATCGATGTACTTGCCTGTGGAAAATCTTGTATTGCGGCGATTTTCTCTGTTGAAGGAGTTTCATCTATTTCATATTCAAGTAAAGTGAGTTTGTTGACTTAAAAGATTCATTTGCTGACGTTTATTTTGAGTCCGAAGTGTTGTAGTCTTTCGAGGACTTGTTGTAAGTGGTCATAATGTTACTGTTCGCAATTAATTCATCGTCTATGTATACGAAAGTAAAAGGTAATTGTTGATTAATTGTTGGAAAGACTATGCTGCGTTGCGCAGACAAAATGGCTTTCTAAGGAACTGAAATAAACCAAAGGGAGTAGTCAGGGCTGTCTTGTGTATGTTCTCATCTGCCACTGGGATTTGATAATAGGCCTTTATTAATTTTTTTTGTAAAAATCCGCCTCCCTTGCAACCTTCTGGTAAAATCAGGGATATGTGGGATCGGATATCTATCCACTGTACTAGATGCATTAAGATGGCGGAAATCTCAGCGCGGGCGCCAGGTATTGACGTCTGAATTTGGTACCATGTGTAATGGTGATGACCAATGGCTTTTAGATGGACGAGTTCTAACATGTGTTGGAATTCTATCTTATATTTCTCAGGACTCAGTCTCTGCAGGGTAGAATGTGTTGGTTGTTTGGCAGAGTGACGCGCTTTTTTTTAGTGTATTTGAAAGGAGTTATGATATTGTTGTGGTAAACCCTCCTACAGTAAAATGAACTCTTCCTCCTCTCATAAATACTGCGAGAGTCGGTTGGGAGTGGACGCAGTGCTAACCTCGAGTGTATTGGATAAGCGTGTGTTGATCGACAAGTGAACTGTTAAGTTTTTTGATTTTGATTTTCTAAAACGCTTTTCAATTTTTCAGTTTTTATTTTTCCATTTATTGGTTCGTATATTTGTGCATTTTTGTTCTTTTCTCTTTCTGTTTATTTCCCTTCTTGTATTTTACCCTCCCGACGGTTTTGCTTTGCATTACATTTTTCGTATTTATTTGAATTGTTTATTGTTTTTGGTTGTACCACGTTCTTTCGTTTTATTTTGTTTGTTCTTGATATTGTTTTTCGTTTTTAAAATAATTTAAAAAAGAAAAAAGAAACAACTGGTTATTTCTTCGGTCGTGGTGATCGTTTCGGCCACCATGAGCGAAAACAACTCAACTACAACACCGCTGGTGTTTTCGATAAAAACGGCCTGGGCTGAGAATAGCCTGAGGAAAAATGCAGAATATTATAAGGAGAAAAGAAAAGTGTTTGAGGATTCTTTTAAGGAAAATGAATTCCTCGCCATTCCAGAGGCGTTGGAGGCCGTCAATACAAGAATAGTATCCCTGCTGACTTCCGACGTCAAAAGCCGTAAATTAATTGGAGTCAGCAGGGAAACAATGGAAGAGGTCTTAAAGACCTTAAAGATTAACCCAAAGGTTTTGGAGAGACGGACAAATGCAATATGGGACATTCTCCTTCCCACCGAACAAGACGCCAAACAGCTAGCAGGCAGTGTGTTAAGCACGAAAAACCTAAAACTGCAAACTGAGTACATGAGCACCCGTAGGGCAAAGATTACAGTCCACGGGGTGCCCGTGGATATCTCAGAAAACCGGATGTGGGCCTTCTTTTCGAAATTTGGAAAAATGGAGGAAGTGAAGGCTATGTTAGGAAAATAGGGTATCGCCACTGGAAATGTGGAACTACAGGTCACATTGAGCAGAACGAATTTTGGGCAAATTCCCAATATTCTATTATGTAGAAAGAGAAGAATATTGGTCATTGTAGAGGGCCGGAAACTGAACTGTTGGTCGTGTGGTGTCGTGAGGCACATGGCAAAGGAGTGCCCCGTGAAACATCCTCAGCCTGCAACTTGGCCCACAACTAAAATAGCAGCAGCAGTAGTCGCAGCAACCGTGGTAGAGGGGGTAGCGGACAAACACCCCGATGGTGCCTGGAAGGAGGTGGAAAGTGGTAGGAGGGCGAAAAACGTGCCTTCCTCCTCCCAAAAAAGGAGACAACAGATAAACAACAAACACCAACGCAGCAGCAAGCAAAAAAGGAAAGTAAAAAGAATGAAAGCAAAAAAAAAAAAAAGCCCGAAAAGGAGCAGACGCCAAGAAAACAACAGCAACGGCAGCAGCAGCGGGAGCAGCAGCAGGAAACCGAGGTGGAAATGAAGGTGGGCAAAAAATCCCTCCACCACGGGCAGCATCTCTGAAAAGAAGTAGGGAGGAGGAAGAGGAGGTAGAGACAACTACGCAAAAACACTCCGGGCGTAGAAGGGCGGGGAGAGGCATGGACAAAACCAGGTCCCTTTCCGTCCCTGCCTCCCCGAAAGAAAAATCTGAAGTTACCAAGACTAGTAGTCTCCCTTCTTCCCCTTCACGTGTTCCGTCCCCTTCTCCCTCAAACTCTTCCCTTAGTTCCCTATCCACACACCCTCACTCGTCAACTGCTTCCCCTCCCCACTCCTCGAAAGCAACAAGAAAAAGAAAAAAAAATTTCAATTTGTAGGGTGGACAGGGGGGAATTCAAGAAGGACCTTTCCAGCCAAAAGAGGGCCCAGTTTGGTTTAAATGACCAGTGTAGATGAGAAATCAATAGAAGATCAACGTAATTTCCAAAAGTCCCGGGTGTCATTACCTGCATAAGTGACACTGGCCTACTTAAAAGTTTGGAGTCATGTGGCAGAAGCTAAGAAGACATTTGGCAATATGAGAATCGCAGAGATTGATTCTCGTTATTTAAAAAATTACGACAATATTGTGCTGGGAGGGTCCCTGTTCTTCTCCACCCCTCCCTGTATAGGTGTATAAAATTAACCTATCCCACGGATGTCGGCGGTATTGTCCTGGAAGGACGGATGACGTCAGAGCTAGGTGTAGGGAGCCTAGTCGGAGTCCTTACTGAAGCAGATTTCCGGCCTGTATGTGAGTAGGTTTTTTTCTTTTCTAACTTTTCTAATTGTTTTTCAGGCCTAGAAGATGTCAATTAAGATAGCCAGTCTGAATGCGAAGGGCTTGAGGGATCGGGGTAAGGCGGCCCGTCTTTCGGCGTGGATGTCGCCGCGATCGAAGAGAACCACTTTGTTTGCAGCGTCGATGTGTGTGTGCTGGATAGCGACTTTGTCGTTTTTTCACCATATGGGGACCGGCGTGGCAGAGGAGTTTCTTTGCTAATTAGGCGTACTCTTGATGCGAAGGTGAACCTTGTGCATACCGATGCCGAGGGCTGGTTGATCGTGGCCGATATTGCCGTGAAAAGTGGTTCGTTCCGAGTCGTTGCGGTTTATGCGCCCAACGACCAGGAGGAGCGGGTTTTTCGGTAGTTGGAGCCTTTCCTGGTGGATTCAACGCGCCTAGTTTTAATGGGGGACTGGAATGCCATTCTGGAACCAAAGTTAGATAGGGGACGGGGTGCTAGCGGGAGAAGAGGCGATTGTAGCCTGGTTGATCTGATCGAAGAGTTTGGTCTCGTCGATAGATACCGGGTCGATCACCCTTGGGGGGAAATATGGATGTGGGCTCTTAATTGACCTTTTGACAAGGTGGTTAGCTACCTTGACAGAATGTTAGTTAGAGGAGCCGATGTAGACTTGTTAAATTGTTCCATGTTCCACTGGGTAGGTTATTCGGATCACAAACTCGTTTGTGCCTGGGTGGCGTTAGATCGCAGGCCTAGAATGGCTGGTTACTGGAAGTTCAATCTGTCTTTACTGGACAGGCGGAACTTTCAGTAGCAGTTAATTAGCGTAGTCCAGAGGGAGCTAGTGGGGGCGGTTTTCGGGAATAGGTGGTGGGATAGACTTAAATGTAGAATTAGGTCCTTCACCACGGATTTCAGTAAACGGCTCGAAAGATAGTGTTGAGAAGGTGAAGACGCTTAAGTCTAGTCTTTCACGGGCGGTATCTGGGGGTGGGTCCCCTATTGATAGCCTTAGCTAAGTAGGCCCTGGAGCGTTTGAGTAGCGAGCGCTACATGGACCAGGTAATTAGACATAGGCTAAGCAAGATGTCTTTCGAAGCTGTGACCATGGGCGCAGATTTGTGCAAGGAAGAGATCCGTCGAGGTTCCGATCGTTACATTCGTGAAATCAAAAACCTGGAGGGGCATACTCTTCGGGCCACTGACGGTATGCGCGAGACGTTTCGGTGGCATTTCGAGAACCGGTTTAACAAGGAGCCTGGTCTCCGTGATGAGGAGTTTCGTAGCTATTTGGCTGATTTCCCTCGGCTTTCGCCAACTGAAGGGTCTAGCTGCGAGGGAGAGATTACGGAGGGCGAAGTCTACGCGGCATTGAAGAAGGTCGGCAGAGGCAAGTCGCCCGGTCTGGATGGTTTGCTCTATGAATTGTACTTGAGGCAGTCGCACATCTTTGTCCCGATTTTGACTGTTGTGTTCAACAACTGGTTCCGGCAGGGGTCCATCCCCGACCGGCTCACCAGGGATGTGATCACGCTGTTGAAAAAGGCAAGGATGTTGGTGGAAAATTAGATGATTACAGAGTTTAAGATTTTGGCGAAGATCCTGCAGGAGCGTTTGCAGTCAGTTGCCGAGTCTCTGTTGGGTCCTGAGCAGACGTGCTGTGAGGGGCCGAACAATTCAGAGCAACCTGCATCTGATCCGCACGATCATAGAGGGTGTAAAAGATGAGACCGCGTTGATCAATTTAGATCAGTCCAAAGCATTTGATAGGGTTGACCATCGCTACCTTGCTACTCTCCTGCAGGCCGCCGGATTCGAACCCGACTTCTGCCGCTTGATTAGCCTCCTGTATCGCTCCCCAGTGCTGTGGTAGAGGTGAACGGGAAGCTGTCAGCCGCTTTTGCGCTGTCTAGATTGGTTCGTCAGGGTTGTCTACTGTCGCTCCTATTTTATGCTTAGGCGTTGGAGCCTCTCCTTCGTCGGCTGAGGGACAGAGCGTGCAGTCCGGCCCTACGTGGAATCGCCGTTCCTGGAGGGGCTCAAGCCAGGGTTTCCGCGTACGCCAATGACGTATTTGCTTTCGTGTCGTCCTGCAGCGAAATTGAGGGGGTTCTGAAGACTCTTGATCGGTACGAAAAGGTGAGAGTTGCCAAGATTAACCGCGACAAGTCGTCCGATTAGGTGCTTGGAAGGAGGTCGATATTCCCTGGCTCTTCGGTTGGACGGATGGTCCTGTCCGCATTCTTGGAGTGTGGTTTGGACCCGTACTCCAGCTGGAGAAAAATTGGTCTGAAGTACGAGCAAAGATCCTCGCCCCCGGTCAGACTTGGCGTCGACGGAGATTGTCCGTGAAGGGCAGGGCGAAGGCGTGTGCTTACATACGTTTTCGCGATTGTCCTTTATCCATTGTCCGTACTTCCTCTCTGTAAAGATCATAAGAAGCCGCTCGAGCGCTCATTATTTTGTGGAGGGGACGCAAGCATCAGTTTGACAGAGGAGTTTGTGCACAACGTCCGTATCATGGGAGGCTGGAAATGCCACACTTGGCGAGTAACAAACTCGCATGGAGGTTGACTTTCCTACGCCGCGCATTGACAGGAGATTTGAGTATGGCCGGGATTGTTAGAGACGCGTTCCCTTTCCTTGCTATCAGTCCCCCCAGCTCGCGGGTTATTCGCCAACGTAAACCCCGTGTTCAATCGGATTTCCTTCGCGAGTGTCGGTCTGCTTTGATAGCTGTTCTTTGGTCCAGTGACTTTTCGCAGCCTAGGAAGGTCTTCTATCGTTATTTAGTGGAGGGGGTCGCGAAGGATCCTCTATGTGAGCGGCTCGACACGTCGGGGGCGGAGCTTTGCTGTTTCTAACGCCAACGGTGGATTATCTCAGTAATCCTTAGTTTTCGCTTACCTGGCGATTTGCTCGTAATCGGATGCTCCTCAGTGACATGGCCTTCATATGGGGCTTGTCGGATTTGCCAGACTGTGAACGGTGTGACCTTCGCACGCCTTCTACCATTGTCGCCGGATCAGTCCATTATGGGACCATTTTCGGTGAGTTGATGGCTCGTCTCGCCCCAAAAAAGCTTGTGCTCATTGATCGCGCATGCGCGTGTGACAATGTGTTGCCCCCGTTTTCTGGGGTGAAAAGGATGGTGTTTCTCAAGCTGCTGGCCACGGTCAGAATGGTGATTTGGACGACGCGAATAGAGGAAGTCTTGCGAAGCAACCGTCTTTCTCATCAGGATCTAATCCGATTTTTTGACCATCAGCTCAAGATGAAGATTAGAACTGATAGGAAACGCTTGCATTCGACAGTCTTCAGCCAAATGTGGGTGACTCAGGTGAGCTTGGTTCGTTTGAACGGGGCTAGCCTTGATTTTCTCTTTTAGGTCAACCTACGTCACATTGGGATGGTTTCCTGCTGATCCTTCCCCATGGTTAGGTTAGACAAACTTTTGTGTACCTAGTTAATGTGAGTAAGTGTTGTTCCTGACCTGTTCCTGGCTGCCTATTTTGGTTATGATCCAAGTCGAGATTCCCAACCTACCCAGTTTGTTTTTGGCCCTCTTTTTATCTCCAATAGGTCAGTTTTTTATTCTCCATGTCCGTCTATATTTTCACCTTTCCAACCCCCATAGTGAGAGGGCTTCTTGATTTTGTCCGATTGGTAGAATACAGCGGCCTCTCTCCTTCTTGAGGGTTGGACGGGCCCTACTACAGTTATGTTCACTTCACTTTGTGCTTATGTTTAGTTTGTTTTTCGGGTTCATTCCCTCCCCTTTCATTTTTCATCATAAATTTTTAAATATAATTATAATCATAAAATTTTTATTGAATGGGGCCCGTTTTGTAGGACCCCCTTGTAAGATGCGGTATTATGGTGTATGGAGGATTGATATATATTTTTTTTTTGTGGTGTATGGGCAAATTGTAATGAGTGAATGGGTCGTGAATCGGATTAGCTAGGTATAAGTTAGTGACGTCCAGCCTCAACCCCTCCCCCTCTGGCCACGTGCCGTAATTGTATTTTAAATACAATAAATATCGATGTACTCATTACAAACACTCTTGCTTTGTATATACCTTCAATATACTACCTTCGTCTTCCGTGTTTTTCTTTCTGACCCCTAAACAGGCTACAACAACATATCGACGAGGATTTACGAGGATTTGAGTGGATCACCGTGATTTAAAATGAACTCTCTCAAAATACGGAAAATCGAGTTTTTCGTAAAAGACACACTTATCATAGAGGATTTCAAAAGTATTTTATTAGAACTTGTAAAATACCAGAATGCACAGCAATGCACTCCAAGAAAGAATGGAAGAGAAGTGGCAAAAACAATTGCTCTCTCAACAGGAAAAAATGGAAAATGTATTGCTGCAAATCCAGAAGGAAAATCAAGTGAGACAGCTTGAATTTCAAAAGCAAGTGTTGACAAGCCGAAACGAATTTTCTTTTTCGCAAAACACCATTTGGAGCGCGATAGAGAATTTTGCATACAATCTCGAGGAAGACATAATCGTCACGTCATACTTTAGGAGGTATGAGGACTTGTATACTTCAGATTGTGCGAATGACTCGAAAAAGTACGTCTTCTTCTGAGGAAACTTGGCACAACTGAGCACACAAAATTCGTAAACTACATTCTGCCCTGTAAGACTAGTGAGTTGACATTCACCGAAGCAGTGGAATTACTAACGGAGCTTTTCAGCCCCAAAACATCTCTTTTTCATAAGAGATGGAAATGTCTTTAATCTAACTAGGAAAGAATGGGAAAATTACACCACTTTTGCATCAATTGTAAACAAGCACTGCAATGATTTTAGACTGGCGTAGCTAAGTGCGAATAACTTCAAATGCTTGATATTCGTGCAAGGACTAGTTTCAACAAAAGAAATTAGGCGAATAATACTAAACAAATTAGAGAATAAGCCGAATATAACTCTACAGCAGATCACTGAAGAATGTCAGAGGTACGTCAGTTTAAAAAAATATCGGGAATATGGTATTGCTCACGTCAAAAAAGTACGCTACAAACAGAAACAAAGTCTCCTAAAACTAATGAAACAAAGAAAAAGCCAAATAAGTAACCCATGCTACAGATGTGGGGCCCTACATTCGTACAAAGATTGTATGTTCCAGAATAAAAAATGTTACATTTGTAACCGAGTCGGACACAAAAGTCCGCATTGCCGATCTAAAAATAAAACCAATAGCTGCATAAAAAATACAAGGTCGGACGAACGAGACGGTGCTAATATCAGGAAATTCGTGCACGTAAAAATGTTAAACAAAAGTGTGGAATTTAAACTAGACTCGGGTTTGATTTAACTATAATAAACTTGCAAACATGGAAAAGATTGGGTAAGCCAACCATGATAAAATCTAGCAAGATTGCAATATCAGTAACAAGAGAAAAAATTAAATTCGAGGGAGAATTGATTAAAAATATAATGTTCAACGGGATGACTCTTAAATTAAAATTGTTCGTCCTGAAAAATACTAACAATCTATTTGGCACTGATTGGATAACACAATTCCAGCTTTGGGACTTGTTTATAAATTCATAATGCCCCAAAATTGGAAATTGGAATGCCGAAGCTGAAAAACTGAAAAAAGAACTGAAGGAAGGCTATCCAGAATTTTTTTCTGGTGGGTTAGGCAGTTGTAACAAGATGATGTCAAAAATTGAACTACAAGACAACGTCCAGCCAGTGCTCAAAAAGAAGCGATATGTGCTTTTTACCTTGTTGGAAAAAATTAACGAGGAACTTGACAGATTAGAAAAAAACTGGTGTCCTATCTAAGGTAGAGTACAGCGAATGGGCCGCACCAGCGGTTTATGCAAAAAAGAAACCGAAAGACATACGCGTTTGCGATTGATTTTTCGACAGGATTAAATGCTGTTCTGAAGGACTATCATTATCCTCTTCCTGGCCTAGAAGACATTTTTGCGAAGCTAAATGGGGGAGATTTTTTCGAAAACTGACCATAGCGACGCTTACTTGCAAATTCCGGTTGAAGAGGTGAGTTCGAAGCTATTGTGTATAAATACGCATCGCGGATTATATAAATTCGAACGTTTACGATTCGGGGTCAAAGTCGCGCCACCAATTTTTCAGCAAGTCATGGATACTATGCTGAGCGGTCTTGACTTCTCAGTAGCTTATTTAGATGACATCCTGATAAAAAGTCAAAGCGTAGTCGAACATAAGGATCACGTCCACAAAGTTTTTACCAAGATTCAAGACTACGGTTTCAAAATTAAAGAGACCAAATGTGATTTTTTCATGAAAAAAATCAAATACCTAGGACACAATCGACAAGGATGGCAGGAGACCAAATCCTGAACGGGCTGTCGCGATTAAAGATATGCCGGCGCCAAATAACATTGTTTCGTTGCAGAGTTTCCTTGGCCTAGCAAATTATTACCTGGCATTCATACCAAATATGCATGATCTGCGTACCCACCTTAATGAACTATTAAAGAAAGACAATGGACTTGGACAGCAGAATGCTAGGAGGCATTCGAAAAAAATAAAGAAAATACTGACGTCAGACTTATTCCTTACACACTACGACCCGAACTTGGAAATCATTGTTGCCAGCGACGCTAGTTCGTATGACGTAGGGGCATGTATTTTTCATAAAATGACTGATGGAACAGTAAAACCGATAGCTCATCCGTCGAGAGCTTTGCTTCCTGCGGAAAAAAAATATTCGCAAATTGAAAAGGAGGCGCTTGGAATTATATTCGCAGTCACAAAGTTCCACCGCTATATTTATATTTATGGTCGACATTTAACTCTACAGACAGACCACAAGCCACTATTCACTATTTTGGGCTCAAAGAAAGGTCTGCCTACTCACAAAGCAAACAGACTACAGAGATGGAGTGTTACCTTGCTGAATTACAATTTCAAAATGGAGTACGTATCATCAACAAAATTTGGCCATGCGGATGGGGTATCAAGACTAATTCTCAAGTGCAAAGAACCACTGGAAGATACAGTGCTCGCTTAAAAACGATCCTGGTCTACCACGGCACCAACTGTGACGTCCCTAAACAGCACCAATTGTGACGTCCTCGCCGCGGCGCCAGCCGTTCGCTCCTCGCTGCTCCGTTCGGGTGTCGCTGCTCCAAATGTGACGTTCTAACCTTTTGGTGATTCGGGTGGGAATTTGGTTAGATTTGATATCAGCCTCGTCGTTCCCAACTCGCTTCCAACGCCTGGTTACCAAGGTAACTGCACTGGTCCCCCAGTCCGCCTACCCACGTTGTGAATTGATCTTAGGCAGATGAGATCAAACAGTGGTTGGGGCCGTACTGCAAACCGAGTTTAACGGGGGTAATACCACACAAATATGCATAAAAGACAATAAAATGAAAACTCAAAAGTTCAAAGTATCAAAGAAAAAGGTAACAAACTTTATGTCTAGTTGTTCGATACATAGGACTGCATCTATCTCCCGACCCTTTCTATGGATTGTGACACGTCGTTTTCCGCTAGGCAAGTTTTAACACTTCAAGTTGTCTGCTCTCTAAGAAATTGGTGTTTCGGTGGGTCTTTGGACGAAAGTAAAAAAAAACTTATTTCGGACATCTGGATCTAAGTCGCTCTTCAAAATAATTGTTCTTGGGTTGAAGAGGGGTCCGGAATGTGCGTGAATCTTGGTCAGCTATCTGCGAGGCTTGCTTCAACTGGAGACTGACTCTGGGAACTGCTGGAACTCAACTCAACTCAACTCTGCTCGTTGTGGCTTCGTTTATATGGGCGCCGACCAAAACCAGGGTGAGTTTGTCGGCGCCGGCGGGTTCCTCGATAATTCTAAATACATATCCACCTCTCTGGTTAGGAATTCCCACCTTTTTCCATTTTGGGGAACCTTTCCTCACTCCCACCTTCTCATCATACTTCAGAGGGGCGTGAACTGCCCTCCCCACATCTTCGTAGCAACCTCTCTTACTCATCCTCCAGATGGGCTGCAACAGCCTCCCTCGTGCGTCACGTGATCACCACTCGACCAATGATGTCTCAGTCGGGCGTGGACGAATCCGCGGCTTTGTTTCAGGAAGAAAAAAAATATCTTGCTTAACTAAAAAAAAAAAATTCTCTTCTCTTTCCCTTTTCTTCCTCTTAATCGCCGTTATCATTTCTCTGGCCGCGAACGGGACAATATGACAATGGCGGTCATAACTCTTGTTCTACACGTGGTTTACGTCAGGTATTTTATCGCTAATTATCAGAATGGGTGGTCTTCCAAACACGGTCTCAAAAAGAAACATCTCCAAAGTTTCAGTCAGAAAGAAAAAAAAAACACTTCTAGGTTCCCATTCATTTTCCTTCGGTACATATTTCTGATAACATAATTTTATTATCGCAGGCCAAGGATGTTCCGTCGAAAGAAAATCGGTCAACGGACACTCGTAGCTGGTCCTTAATTTTTCATATCTGTCCAAAGTCCCTTTAGTTGCCTGTTTTTCGTCACTTATCGAAATAACATTTTCATTTGAATTTTTTTTTCTTTGGCCAGCCGGTCTGTAGTTGATAATAAGATGTCTTCCCGTACCAATAGTTTGTTTTCATATCCTTAGATAACACAGCCGATGCCAAAACATATCTGATTCTTTCTTTCTTTCCCTTTCTTTTTACTCAGAATTTCCCTGTCATTGTAATGACACTCTTTCGCCATTTGTTACTTATCAAAATATCCTTTTATCCATTGTCTCTTAGCCGTGTGTGTGTTCTTGCTTATCAACCACGATTCGGTCCTTAGCCTCTCCTTTTCCTCTTTTCTTTCTTTTCCCTTTCTGCCTCGTTAAATGGTGCCACATATAGTTCATAAGCCGGTTGCCGATCTGGGTTGATCTCTCGTAGTAGTTCTCACTGGTTGGCGTGGAGCTCCTCCTGCTGACTGCCCAGACTGACCGTGACAGATCTCTTCCCTGGCCTCCTGTTGACTGCTGCTGACTGCTGCCGACTGCTGCTGACTGCTACCGACTGCCCAGCTGACCGTGACAGATCTCTTCCCTGGCCTTCTGTTGACTGCTAGTACTTCCCCGTGTGACCCCTTTTATGGCGTTTTTTATGGAAAAAACGACGCGAGTATAATTAGGAAGGAAACATTTTTATTGGTCGAAAAATAGAAACACTTTAAAATATTATTTTATTTTTCGACCGGAAATCGTGCGTCGGGCCTATGCGCAAACGACGATAATGGTCATTTTGTGACGGTGGCTTGTCCCGTTCACATCCGGCTCTCGTATGTTAGTTTATTTGCCTGCAAATCAGCCGAGATATGTCTTATTTTATTTTGTAACAAGGCTCCCCCAGATCTCGATCTGATTTACAGTGAGCGTTATTCGTGTATATTTGAGTGATTAGTTCATGATAAAGTCTCTGAAGCGTGTGGGAAGTTGTTTTGGTATGGAGTTATTTGCTGAATTATGTGTCCCAGAGGGATGTGGAGGTGAATGATCCTGGTGACTGCTACATGGTGGAGGCAGAGGGATTGTATTAGATAGATGTGTTGGACGTGGAGCCAGTCGTCGGATATGTGCACGGTGAATCCAGATTGTATCACCAATATCGTTTTGCACCTGACACATCATATTGTTTGTTTTTTATAATGGTGTAAGATGAGAGGATTGGGCAACAGTTGAGTGTGGCCGGTGAAGTAAAACCTTGTCGGCTACTTGTATTGGGTCCTTGTATGTGAGGCGATTTAAGTTAGTCTCAAGTTTGTGGTCAGCTTCATCGTTGGCCAGGGTGACATGGTGGTGAACCTGCTTTAGCAGGGCATTAATTTGCATTCCATATGCTCCAGGATCGTCACTTGCGATTTCTTTTCTGTGTAGTGTAGGTAGGCCGATGTTGGGGTGACGGCCAGTAATGGCATAGATCGGGGAGATACTGGTGGCGCTGTTGGTCGTGGCATTCATGGACGAAACGACAGATTCTAGAACGTCTGTCCATTCACAGTTCCTGTCTTCGCATAACATATAAAGTGCGTTCTTCATCGTGCGATGTTGTCTCTCGATATTTTCTGAGTTTTGCGGGCGTCAAGGCAGTGAAGTTACAGAATTGTCGATAGACTTCTCCAGTGAAGTGTGTGCCTCGATCAGAGGATACTATGCGAATCTTTCTGTGTCGAAGAAAGAACTGGTACAATCTGCGGGCGGCGTCGATAGCACGATCTCTCGCGCATGGTATGGCTGTAAAGTGTCGGTTGAAGCTATCCAAGATGGTTAGGATATATTTTTTTTTGAATTCCCACCAGTAGCTGGAAAGGAATTTTCGCATACGGGTAACACCTGAGTGGTTGTTTCCCTCGTGTGCCTGGTAGAGGTATCTGGATCGGAGTTTGTATGGTACAACCAATCTCTTATCACCAAAACGGAGGTGTCTGATTCTAGAAAAAATTGGTGCAAATGTTTTTTGAAAAGCGTAGCTCGGCGGTCGTCAGGATCGATATGGGGTTCGCTTAGAGTGGGTGACTGGAGGGCGCTGATGATCTTTGCCAGGGCGTCGTCCTTCTGTTGTTCATTTGCGATGCCGAGGTAGTTTCAGATTCTCTCAGTGGGGATGGTGGTGGTAGAGTGATAGGCGAAGAATGCGTTGGTGACGCGCTTGCGGGTGCGGGCGTTTTGTGGTGTGCGAGTTTTGGGAATGAGCTGTAAACCGTTAAACTCGCCGAGGCACCAAGATGGGGTGTATACGCGGAGGTCTGAACCACTTACCTCGAATGTCCTGCCTGCCTGTGTAGGGTTGTTCGGGGCTTTCGTTTTCTTATGTCCGCAACCTCTGCTGAGCATGTCAGCACATACATTTGATTCGCCTTCGACATATTCTAAAAGGAATTTATAACATGAAATTTCTTCTTGCAATCGTCGTATTTTGGCATTATTGAACTCTCGTTGGTCCAAATATTTCAGCAATGTGTGGTCGGTGAAGATGACGAAGAGGCGGTTGCGAAGGAAATAATCAAATTTCAATATTGCCCACTGCATATGTCTCTCGTTCCGTCGTGGACCAGTTCTGTTTCGTGGAGTTGAATATATGGGAAGCGACCGCTATGATATCTTTCTGCCCGCTGTCGGCTTCTTGCATTAAGATTGCTCCACATGCGACGTCACTGGCGTCGGTGGTGAGCGTGAAATTTTGAAGAAATCTGGAAACGAGATGACGGGTGGCGAAGAGAGACGGTCCTTGAATTTTTTGAAGGCTCTGTCGGCATTTTGCGTTCAGATGAACGGTTTATTAACCTTGTTGAGTTCGTGTATGGGACCCATAAGTTTTGAAAACATATCTGACCTGACCTGATCCACACTAAACGGCCGATAACGCTTTGTAATTCCTTTTTTGATGTTGGAGGTTTCATTTCCCTGATGGCACGAACGTATTCTGTATCAGCCTTGAATCCTTCACTATTTACTATGCGTCCGAGGAATTTTGCCTCTGATGCGAGGAAGGAACATTTATCTGGATTCAGTTTGAGTCCGAATTTTCGGAGGGCAGTAAAAAATTGTTCGAGGGAGAGTATGTACTCCCTAAATGTCCTAGCGTGGACCAGGTTGTCGTCGATATAGGAAGAAATGTTGTCACGGGATGTGACTGTGGCTAGGGCTTCTGCTATGCAACGGGAGTAGATTTGTCCGGAAGATGTAAGGCTGAAGGCCAGTCGCATGTATTGATAGCATTGGTCCTTCTATGTAAATGCTGTTTTGTATCGGTCTCGCTTGTCGATCTCAATTTGCCAGTAGCCGCTGTGTAGATCGAGGGAAGTGAAATATCTATTGCCTTTGCCGATTTTGTTGAACAAGTGGTCGATCCTTGGCATTGGGTAAGGGTCAAGATCGACTAAGACCTTGTTGAGAGTTCTTTTAATGTTAGCGACGACGCGAATTGGTCCGTTTTTCTTGCGTACGGCAAATACAGGGATATTGAAGCCTTTGGGGTCGTGCAGTTTTCAATGATACCTTCATCGGCCATGCGCTTAATTTCGGTATCAACGTCTGCTTCCAAAGCCTGGGCGATCGGGTGTTGTTTCTGGCTGCGAGACTGGCCGTTGGTTGATATGCTGCTTTCGGTGCCGATAATGTCAGCGTAGCGAATGAATAAGTTTGCAGTGGCCTCTGGTCTCGGTTCGGGTGGTTTGGTAGCTATGCTTTAGCCAGGTTAGCTTTTGATCCAGTGTCTGGATGTTGGGCCGTAGTTCCATAGTAGGCTGGTTTTGGATGACGTCAGCTTGGGCGCCATATGCCGGATCGTTGGTTGACGATGACGGTGATATGATTGCGGCTGTGTGTTTTGTGTATCCTGAGGAAAGTTTGCGTCTGAATTCTATAGTCGCATTTTGGTTGTCGTTTAGATAGGAATCGAGCGTGTTGTGACATAGGATATTTTGGCCGATCAGGATCGGTGTGATTTGGGTAGTTACCAGCACGTTAACCTTTTTGAATATGGGTGAGTCACGACTGCCGATGGTGATGTCGCAAGTCAGTTCGCCAAGGGCGGTAGTGCTGCCGTTGATTCCTTTTACTACGACGTCGGAGCGGGTCATGTGTTTCTTGGCTTCTCTTGGTAACTGAGATATTGGTAAGATGCAGATTTTATAACAATACTACTACCTCATTGTAGTCGACAATTTCTCAAAGTGGCCCAAAGTACATAGATATAAAAATCTAACTACTGAAATCACAATAAAATTTCTTCATGAACTGTTTGCTAGATTCGGAGTAGCGGACACCTCAGTGTCCGATAATGGAAGTCGGTTCACGTCAGTAGAATTTAGTGACTTCTGTAAAACGTATTAGGTCAATCACATTATTACTGCTCCGTATCCTCCTAGGTCTAACGGACAGGTTGAGAGGTTTGTAGATACCTTGTAGAGAGTCCTGAAAAAGCTAGGGCTACACCAACTGAAAAAGCCTTTCAACAGTTCTTTCAAGTCTACAGGATTACGCCTGATGAAAAAACATCAGCTTTGCAATCTCCAGCCGAGGTGATATTTGTACGTCGGATACGATCTGTTTTTGACAAATTACTACCGAAACAGATGAAGCCAGAAAGAGCTAACATCGTACCTATAAAACGATACATCCCGGGAGAAAAAGTTTTTTTCAAAACTTATAAAGATGAATCTTTTTGGGATAGAGACAAGAGTTTGTAACATGATGTATATGATTAAGGGTCCGAAATTTATTCATAAAAGGCATATCAATCAGCCCAAGAAGCGCCTACCGGACGAGAATGATAACAGGCTCCCCGAGGAGACGATGATGGACGTCATTTACGACACCTTTGATATTCAGACCTTCTAGTGGCCCCAGAAAGGCGCCGCTCCAAGAGAAAAAGAAAAGGAACGGATTTGATGGTGGTTAATCCTAAACGTAAAAGATATTGAGACCACAAACAAAAGTTCGCAAACTTGTTCTACGTTGAACTTGGCAAAACAAGTCAGCCAAGTTTTAAATCCCTACCCAGATATAAAAAGGAAACTTTTGTTTTCTCGATAAATTAAAAATAGTCAAGCGGAGGAAAACAACTAAAAAGTTGGTAAACTTTCTTTTTTACAGGTACATGCAAAAAAAAATATATTTCTTCAGACTCCTGCGGAGTAAAGATTTTAGAAGGAGGTGTTGTGGTAAACCCTCCTATAGTAGCATGAACTCTTCCTCCTCTCATAAATACTAACTGCGAGAGTCAGTTGGGAGTGGACGCAGTGCTAAGCTGAAGACCTTTTGTTTTTGAGTGTAGACAAGCGTTTGGCGATTGAGCTGATTAGTGTTTGATTTTTATTTTGCTAAAAACTTTTTGGAATTTTTCAGTTTTTCTTTGCCTTTTTCATTTGTTCGTATAGATTTGTGCATTTTGTTCTTTTCCTTTTTGTTTATTTCCGTTCGTGTATTATTACCTTCTCCACAGTTTTAGTTTTCATTATCCTTTCCGTTTTTATTTGTTTTTGAATTGCTTATTATTTTTGGTTGTCCACGTTTTACTTCCGTTTTATTTTTGTTTGTGCTTATTGAAAAAAAGAAATTTAACGAAAAGAAAGAAAAAACAAAACAAAACAAAAAGAGAACAGTTTTTATTTTTTTAATATGACCGAAGACGAAAATATAAACATTACACCGGTTTCTCCGGTGTTACCAGCCAAAGATGTATGGACTGAGAACAGGCTGGTTCAAAAAGATGCCGCCTATTATGTCAACCGAAGGGACAAATTCGAGAATTCGTTTAAAGGAAACGAATTCCTTACGATACCGGAAGCATTCAACACGAGAACAATATTCCTGCTGACTTCCGATATTAAAACATGGAAACTAATTAGAGTCAGCAGGGAAGTGATGGAAGATGCATTACAAATTTGCCCGAAGGTCCTGGCGAGGAGGACGAATGCTTTGTGGGACATCCTCCTACTAACGGAAGACCAAGCCAAAGGAGCTGCCAGGAAGTGTTTTGAACACCAAAAATTTGCGACTCCAAACCGAATACATGGGTACCCGGAGGACAAAATTGACCATCTATGAGGTGCCAGTGGATATCTGCCCTGATAGGATGGGGTCATTTTTGACAAAATTTGGAGAGGTGAATGTAGTGACACTGGCAAATTAATATGCCTAATTTGCATAAGTGCAAGAGAAAGCCAATATAACTCGGAACTGGGACGAAGACAAGCTTAGTGACTGACTAGTGCTAAATTTCGACTTCACATCAATGACGTCGCCGATAGGATCCTATTATAATTTGTCTCTAGAAGATTCAGATTTCGTGGATGCATGGATTCGCTGTTTTTCTGCCAGTGCGAGAACTAAAAAGCTGAAAGACAACAAGGAGAAGGGAGGCGAAAATGAAATTACGGATTCATTTTGGGCTACAGCTGGATTCGAGGCGATAATGAAAGTCTCCACCATGGTATATCCCACAAACTTGGAAGACCTGACTTTCGAAAAAATAAGTCAGATTATAAGGAGAAATATGAGACCCAAGAAAAGGCTGGTATTGGCAGAAAGAACGAAGTTCATGTCGATGAAACAAGAAATTGACGAACCTGTAGTGGTGCTGTAAGTATTGTTGGCTCTGACAAACAACACAAGATTGAGTATAGCGAGTAATGTCTTTACGCATCTTAGGCCAGACGAAACGGTCTGCAATCAACCTAAGTGTAGCTTTACGACCAGGGTGGGACAACGAATGAAAGTGGTCGAATATTCGTCGCCGCATGTTGGTTGGGACGATGGGTCGAGGATTACGTAGACTGGTATACGATAAGCCTATCAGTAAAGGGCAAGGGATGATGCTCAATATGTATTGACGAATTTCGAAGTGAGTCGAGCAAAGTTATCTCCCGTACTTGTTCATCCACGATATTTTCCATGTCTAAAGTATCTTGCAGGCTTCCACACAAGGATGCTCTGGAAAGTGTATCGGCAGCAATGTTATCCTTTCCTTTAATGTGACGTATATCCGATGTAAACTGAGATATATAATCAAGATATCTGTAGTCCCGAGGATTGTACTTGTCTGATTTAGTTGAAAGGGCAAAAGTGAGAGGCTTGTGATCGGTGTAGATCACAAAGTGTCTACCCTCTAAAAGGTGTTTAAAATACTTAATTGACAAGTATATAGCTAAAAGTTCCATTGAAAAGGTACTATACTTCTTCTGTGTGGACGTCAACTTAACGGAGAAGAAGAAAATTGGCAAGGATTTAGCGTCAACATGTTGGTGCAAAACTGCACCTATGGCGTCGGAAGATACGTCAGTCGTTAATGATAGCTGAGTGGTAACACTGTCAGTGAGGCATGAAAGTTTCGTAAAGTTGACCAATGCTTTACGAGAGTTGTCAAATGCTTGCGCTGTGTCGTTGTTCCAACAAATAGGAGTATTCTTACGGTCTTGCCCGCGAAGGATATTTGTCAGGGGTGCAAGAATTTGTGAACAACGTGGGATGAATTGACGATAATAATTGATTAAGCCAATGTATCTGCGAAGCTGTCGAAGCGTGGAGGGCTTCGGAAATTCCTGGATAGCACGTATCCTTTCAAGGCAGGGGAGTAATACCTGTAGCATCAATGACGAAACCGAGAAAGTGGAGTTGCGAAACGGCAAATTCGCACTTCTCTGGGTTGATTTTTAAGCCAAAGTTCTGAAGACGATCAAAACTTGCTGAATATGTTTACGATGCTCCTGTAAATTAGGGCTACCTATTAGAAGATCATCGATGTATGCGAAAGTGAAAGATAGTCCACGAAGTAACTCATCAATAAGGCGTTGGAATGATTGAGCTGCGTTGCGCAGTCCGAAAGGCATACGCAGAAATTCAAATAAACCAAATGGCGTGGTAATCGCAGTTTTGGGAATATCTTCATCAGCTACTGGGATCTGATGAAAAGCTTTGCGCAAATCCAGTTTAGTGAAGCAAAGTCGGTCAAATTGGGAACTGGGTACTTATCGGGTACTGTTTGTGAATTAAGACGTCTATAGTCGCCATACGGCCTCCAGGCACCCTGCTGGGCCTTAGTGACCATGTGAAGCGGTGAGGTATATGGACTCGAGGAGGGGGCGAATAATCCCTAGGTCGAGCATGTGTCGGAACTCGGCCCGGGCGATCTTGTATTTGTCCGGCGCAAGACGGCGAGGTTTGGAATAGACAGGCTGTCCGGTAGTTCGAATCCTGTGTACAGTGCTGTGCTTGACAGGCTCTGTATAAGTAAAAGGCTGTATCAAAGAGGGAAATTTATCCAAAATATCTTGAATTGGATTATCACGCGGCACAGCGATGCGTAATTCTGTAGATGTTAGCTGTGATACAATTCCGCGGTTAGATAGCTTCGTGGTGGAATCAGATAACTGACGCTGTGAGAGGTCCACGATGAGTTGATAATGTGCCAAAAAGTCGGCGAACTAATATGGGGAATTTCACGTCTGCAACGGTGAATATCCATTGGTATGTCCTTCTAAGTCCAATATCCAACGTTAACGATTGCTCACCAAAAGTCTTGATGTTCGTGCCATTAGCGGCGCGTAAGGTGACTGAAGAGTTAGTCTTAGTGAAGTTGGGTGATGGTGGAACAACACTAAGCTGTGCTCTAGTATCTATCAGGAATGACATGTTAGAATTCCTGTCTTTTATATAGAAGAGACGGTTAGTAGTATGTGTCCCAACAGCAGATGCCGCCTTCAAGTGCTGCCGGGATCGGCGTTTCTCGCCTTCCGTGATGCCTTGGGTAAAGGTTGGCACTTGAAGGTACAAGGCTTAATGCATCTGTGGGCTTTATCAACATAGTTAAGATGGTACCAGCATAGCATGGGTCGGCGAGCGCGAGTAGCAGAATGAGAGCGTCGCCGTACATTGTATGAGTTTTTATCCTCTGCTCTGGTAAGATGCTGCACCTGGGTGGAAAGCCTCTCGAGTTGCTGTTTCAGCTGTTCTATTACATCCATCATAGCAGCGTCAGTGGGTACAGGGGAGTCCACGCTGCTGATGTTGGGTACGTCATTAATTTTATCAGCGATTTCAGCAATCCTCGAGAGATCCAAGTCATTGGGTAGCGTAGCCAGAATCTGTGAAGTATATGGCGGTAACTTGTCCAGCCAAAGTTTGCGGAATAGTGATTCCGACATAAAGTTTTTCCCTAATAAATTTTTCATTCGTCGAAGTAACTGTGACGGGCGGCTATCTTCGAGCTGTATAGTAGTAAATAGATCGTGCAACCTGCGCTCATGTGATTTTCCAGTACGGTAGATGATGGCTTCCTTTAGTATATCAAAGGGGTTATGAGCGGGAACGGCTTCCAAAAGGTCTAGCACGTCAGCAGCGATCTCTGGTGGCAGCTTCTCGACTATGTACGCGTAACGCGCAGTCTGAGAGTGAATAATATGCTTTGCTTGGAATATGGCTTCAGTCTGGGCGAATCACACGTTTACATTAGTCATGTCAAAATTTGGGAGGGTCAGCACAACGGCTGACTCATGTGCAGACCGTTCAGCCATTATGAGTAAGCACGTGGTGTTTCGGCGCGAAGTAATATCTCTCGATAAACTGGATCGGTGAGTCGTCCAAATGTAGTTGGTATAAGTCCTACGACGAACGTCGGGGTCATCAAATGTAGTGCGCACGTCGGGTTATGAAATGTAGTATGTACGTCGGTATTATCAATTGTTGTTCGCACGTCGGGGTTACCAATTGTAGTGGTGCTGTAAGTATTGTTGGCTAGGGTCACCGTGAATATAATCAAGAAGGAAAGTTGTAAAACAACACCCCACATGAATAATGCACAATAAACACGAGAGAAAAATAATCAAGCTAAGTGAACATTAATAAAATATTGTATTAACAATGGTATACAAATTTCAGCAATAAGTATAAAGAAAGTTGCTTCCCTTTTTCCGTAATAAAAAGGGTAAGTTTAGCTAATTAATGTTGAGTACAATATTGAATTTTATTTAACTACAAAGTTCAATTCAGACCTTAGCTAAATAAAGAATAGTTCCACAGTGTTTTATCAGTGTAGAAAGATGTAATGTTCATGGGTGATATCAATAAGAATTAGTATGATTACTCGAATGAGTAATAATTAAGAATTAAAATGTCAATATAGCGCCGTGCCTTATTTTCCAAGAATTGAACTGCTACTGGCTGTTGGCTAACAGCGAGAGGCTTTATATAGTTACGGATAGGCTCCAGAGATCTTGGCGCTAAAAATATAGAAAAGATACTAAGATACGCGATTGGTCAGGAAATGGACCAATCCGTAATTTTAGAGAAAAATTCGAATTACTTGCGATGGTTAAATTGTCATATAATAAGTATCATATATTTATGAACCAATGACATTAAAGAAAGCGGAGGTGTGGCACATATAAGTGATCACCATAAACCAATTATAAAATATCTACACCGTCTACGAAATGCGAGTAGATATTGCGAATTTGTAAAAACTCTGACAAGACGAACAGACTATTGAAGAGTACTTGATTCAATTAAAGTTAATTGAAGGTATGTGCAATGCATCACACCAATATAAAATAATGGAACAACTACAAATAGGAAATTTGTCTTTAAATACATGCATTGACTTTAGACAGCAACAAGAATTAATGCAGAAATACAACCATCATAAAAGTCAACCCAGCAAACAAATATTTGCTGATACGTACATGTTAAAAAAGAAAATGTTTGTATTGTGGACGTGAACTCGAAATAAAAAGGGGGAAATACCCAGCATTTGGAAAAACATGTACAAATTGCTTAAAAAAAGAACCACTTTCAAGCAGTATGCAAATTCAAAAAGAAAAAACGTTGAAAGAAAACCAAACCAATATGGAAGTCTTCACATTAAAAAATAAGAATATAGAAAAAATTGAAGAAAAAAAAAGACATTATACTAAAGGTTAAAATCAACAACTGCAATTTAGATATGCAAATTGATTCTGGGAGTGAAGTAACGTTGATACCAAAAAAATTTGGGGAACGCATTGGAAAGCCACCTTTACGAAAGAGCAGTTTACAACTCCGCCAATTTGATGGGTCGGTCATAAAAACCTTAGGATACTTTGAAGGTTCCTTGGAGTTAGAAGATAAATTTGAAGTAATACCTATAATTGTCACAAGTTGTAAAAAGAACCACGGACTTCTTGGAAACGGCGTGCTTAACATAAATTCTACCAAATTAATTAATGAGATAAAAATGGAAAAAACTGGAAAGTTAAAAAACTATAAAGCGAGTTTAAATTAAAAGAAAATGTCTCCCCATCTTATTATGAGGCACGAAAATTACCAGTACATTTGTTGCCATTAGTAGTAACAAAACTACGAAAATTAATAGAGCAAGACCTTCTTGAACATGTTCCCCTTAGGGGTAGCAAGTGGGCATCACCCATTGTAGTTTTGAGGAAGACAGATGGTGATTTACGTATTTGTGGAGATTACAAAATTGGCGTAAATCACAAAGTTTGTTCGGATTCATATCCCATACCGAATGTTGTAATTGCATTACATGGACTGGCAGGAATGAGCGTTTTTACAAAAATAGATTTAAAAAGGGCATACCACCAAATACCAATAGACAATAACTTCAAAGAAGTAACCACGATAAATACGCCAATAGGGTTATTAAGATGGAAAAGGATGCCATATGGAATAAAAACCGCAAACGCCATATTTCAAAGGGCCATCGAACAGGTTTTAGAAAATATGAAAAATATGATTTGTTACCAAGACGATATACGCACAGGAGCTACTAATGAAAATGAATTAAAAAAGAAAACCGACATAATCTTGAATAGATTAAGAAATGCTGGAATGACAATAAATGAGAAAAAATGCGTAAGCAATTGTAGTAAAATATCTTTTTTTAGGATATTCCATTTCAAAAGAAGGTATATCACCAGACCAAGCCTTGATAGAAAAAATACTAAAAGTAGTTACATCTACAAATAAAAAAGAACTGGAGTCTTTTTTGGGATTGGTGAATTTTTATAGGCGATATTTACCAAAATACACGGACTTGACTGAACCGTTTGCAAACTTAAGAAAAAAGAACGTTGAATTTATTTGGTCAGAGGAACAACAAAAAGCTTTTGATAGATAAAAAGTAATTATGGCAAAGAAACCAGTAGTGAAAATGTTTGATCCAAAAAAGGACATTACGTTAACCACAGATGCAAGCGAACATTCGATATTGGGAATATTATCACAAGAAGGACATCCGATAATGTAGTTATCAAGAAGACTAACGAACACCGAATTTAATTATTCAAATATAGAGAAAGAAGCAGTGGCTATTGTGCGGACAACTACTACAGCCCGACAATTTTTAATTGGGGAAAAAATTTCTGTTAAGAAGTGATCATAGACCATTAGAGTTTATATTTAACCCAAGGAAAGAATTACCCAGTCACGACATCGAGGATACTAAGATGGGCAATAAGATTAATGGCATTTGACTTTGGTATAGAATATGTCAAAGGAAATTCAATTCCACACGTAGATGCACTATCAAGATTGCGATTTTACAAGGAGTCAAAAGATAAAACAGAAGAAGAATTTGAAGATCCATTCTTACATTGGGTAGAGACTGATGTTTTGTCTTTAGATAGAATGGCTGCGGAAACTAGACATGATCCAGTACTAAGTAGGATAATATCGAGAATAAGAAAAAACTCATGAGGAAATTATTCTAGGGCGGAAAGACCCTACAAAGAAATAAGACAGAAATTAACGATAGAACATCGAGTGATTTGTAATGGGGATTTGCTAGTGACTCCAGAAACACAAAGAAAGTTGGTAATAAAAAGTGTACATGATGATATACACTGTGGAATAGCGGCCACACAAAAAAGGATAAAATTAGAAGCATGATGGCCGGGATATTCAAGAGATGTCGAAGAATATATAAAAAGGTGCAAAAAATGTAAAGAATTAAGAAACTTTACACAGACTACTTTACATTCGTGCCCCAGAGAAGTGGAGCCGTTGGATGCATATGGATCATGCGTATATTAATGGAGTGGGACTCTTATTAATTCTAGTAGACTCTTTTTCAGGCTGGCCTGAAATAATCCGGGTGCCAGAGAAGAAAAGTTCTACGATAAAACAGATTCTAAGGGTCATATTTTCATGAAAAGGGCATGCCAAAAACCCTGGTATCTGACAACGCACCAGAATTTTGTGATGAAGATCTTAATTTATGGTTAGAAAAAATAGGATGTAAACCGTATAAGACACCCCCATATCACCCTCAGTCGAACGGGTTAGCGGAAAGAATGGTGCAGACTGTAAAAACGGGACTAAAAGCATGCTCTCAGCAAAAGGAAAAAGTAGAAGTTTTTCTACCGAGGCTGCTTTTAAGCTATCGCACAATACCAGACGCTTGAAGACTAGAAAGCCCATCAGCTTTAATGGGAAGACAAATTAGAGCTCCGCTAACGATGCCGTATTCTACAAATGAAAAAATGTGGTACAAAAAGAACAAAGAAGTAAATCCGGAAAGGGCAGAATTTATCATGCAAAAAGGCCACAATACAGCTATAATAAATAGAGAAAACGGCAACAGTGTATTAGCCCATGCAGATCAAATAAGGACCCATGGTGAATATGAAGAGCAAAATGATGAAGAAATGTCTACGATTCCGTCCGTTAATAATTTATTAGAACAACCGTTACAGAATGAAACATCAGAAGGCGAAATAATGCAGGATCAAGTGGGCCAGAATGAGTTTGAAAGTTCGGACGAAGATCAAATAATGCAAGAAAATGCCTGTGATTACAGCTTAGCGCGGGACAGATCTAGGTCTCCCGGAAAAAGAAATACGGGAGAGAGAGAGAAGTAGAGCAAAGTAATGAAACTATCAGGAGAAGAAGTACAAGAACTACTAGAGGTATAAAACCTATACATTTCATGGAGATGTAGTGACACTGGCAAATTAATATGCCTAATTTGCATAAGTGCAAGAGAAAGCCTATATAACTCGTCACTGAGAATAAAGTGGCACGAAGACAAGCTTAGCGACTGACTAGTGTTAAACTTCGACTTCACATCAGTGAACAAAGTCAAAGTCCTCAAGAGCAAGGCAGGAATTGCGACTGGGGATATGGCGATATCTGTTACGGTGGACAGGAAAAAACTTCAATGAAATCCCCAATATTCTGATCTGCCTAGAGAAGAGAATGCTTGTGGTTGTGGAGGGCCGGAGACCGTGTTGCTGGGCGTGTGGAGCCTCGGGGCACATGGCTAAGGAGTGCCCCGGGAATCATACAAAATCTCCACCTCGGCCAGCAACGACAACAGCAAAGACATTAGCAACAACAGCAGCAGCAGTCGTAACACCAGGATAGGAAGGAACATCGAGAGACCAATGAAGGTGACTGGAAAGAGGTGAAAAACTGGAAAAAATACCAACATGCCGTCCCCTTCAAAACAGGAAGTTTCTCGACGAAAGCAGCAACCAACACAACAGGAGCAGCGAGAAAAAAGTTAACAGCCCCAGAAGGAGGTGCAACCTTAAAAGGAGGTGCAGACTCAAAAGAAAGGGCAGCAGAAGGAGAAAATCAGCAGCAACAACAACAGAAAGAGAAACAGAATGAGAAGCAGCGAGAAGACACGCCAATGGAGGTGGACAAAATGCCTCCACCTCGGGCAGCATCCTTGAAAAGATCCAGGGAAGAGGAAGAGGAGGAACCGGCACAAAGGTACACTGAACGTGGTAGGGCGGAGAGGGGTTTGTACAAAACCAGGTCACTCCCCGTCCTTGCTTCGCTAAGAGAAGCCGAAAAATCTATATTAAGAACAAGGAGTCTCTCAGCTTCTCCTGCCCATGTTCCATCCCCTCCTCCTCCAATTCTTCCCTTAGTTCTACCTCCACACCCACTCATACATCCACTTCTTCCTCTCCTCACCCCTCAAGGGAGAAAAAGAAAAAGAAACTTTTTCCAGGCCCTGAGGAAATCTGTAAAACAGACAGGGACGAAGTAAAAAGAGGCCAGTTCAAACAAAAAAGGGCTTCTGTTAAAAATGGACACTGTTGATGGCAAGTCAGTCGAGGATCCCCGGAATTTCCCATACACCCCAGGAATCATTACTTGTGTAAGGGATACCGGCGGATACCTCAAGGTATGGAGCCACCTGTTTGAAGCCAAGGAGGCATACCCAAAAATAAGAGTATTTGAATTGGACTGTGAATTTGAAAATCTGAGAAAAGAATTTTTGTTCTGAGAGTGTCCCTGTATTGCTCCATCTCTCCTTGTATAGGGCAGTCAAGCTAACCTACCCCACGTACGTTGGCGGCATTTTCCTGGATGGTCAGATGACGACGGAGTTGGGAACAGGGAGCCTGAGACAATCCGTCGGGGTCTTATCCGCTGCAGATTTCCAGCGTGTATGTGAGTAGGTCATTTTATTTTCTATTTTTCAGGCCTAATCGATGTCTATCAAGATAGCCAGTTTGAATGCGAAGGGCTTGAGGGATCGGGGTAAGGCTGCCTGCCTGCTCAGTGACCTCTTGTCGTTCGGGGTGGATGTTACCGCGATCGGAGAGACCCACTTTGGAGCGTCGATGCGTATGTGCTGTCTACCGATTTTGTCGTCTATTCAGCATATGGGGACCGGCATGCCAGAGGAGTTTCTTTGCTAGTGAAGCGTATGATGGTGGACCTTGTGCATATCGATCCCGAGTGCCGGTTGATTGTGGCCGATATTGCCGTGAAAAGTGGTTCGTCTCGGCTCGTTGCGGTTTATGCGCCCAACAAGCAGGAGGAGCGGGTTTCGTTTTTTCGGCGGTTGGGGCCGTTCCTGGTAGATTCAATGCGCCAAGTCTTAATGGGGGACTGGAATGCCATTCTGGACACCAAGTTAGATAGGGAGCGAGGCGCTAGCAGGAGATGGGGCGATCGTAGCTTGGTTGATGTGATCAACGAATTTGGTCTCGTTGATTGATAGCGGGTCGATCACCCGGGGGGAGAAATATGGACGTGGGCTCTTAATTGGCCTTGTGACAAGGTGGTTAGCTACCTTGACAGAATGTTAGAGGAGCCGACGTAGATTTGTTAGATTGTCCCACGTTCCACTGGGTAGGCTATTCGGATCACAAACTCGTATGTGCCCGGGTGGCGTTAGATCGTAGGCCTAGAATGGCTGGCTACTGGAAGTTCAATTTGTCTTTACTGGATAGGCGGGACTTCCAGGAGCAGGTAATTTGCGTAGTGCAGAGGGAGCTAGTGGGGCGGTTATCGGGAATAAGTGGTGGGAATGTAATGTAGAAATGTAGAATTAGGTCCTTTACCACTGATTTCAGCAAACGGCTCGCGAAGGTCTAGACACTTAAGGCTAGTTTTTCCCGGGCGGTGGCTGGGGGGATCCCCTAGAGATAGCCTTAGCTAGGGAGGCCGTGGAGCGTTTGAATAGTGAGCGCTTCATGGGCCAGGTAATTATACATAGGTTAAGCAAGATGTCTTCCGCAAGAAAAGATCCGTCGAGGTGGTGATCGTTACATTCGTGAAGTCAAAACCCCGGACGGGCATACTCTTCGGGCCACGTTTCGGCGGCATTTCGAGTGCCGTTTTACCAAGGAGCCTGGTCTTCGTGAGGACGAGTTTCGTAGCTATTTGGCTGACTTTCCTCGGCTTTCGCCGACTGAAGCGTCTAGCGGCGAGGGAGATATCACGGAAGGAGAGGTCTACGCGGCATTGAAGAAGGTCGGCAGAGGCAAGTCGCCCGGTCGGGATGCTTTGCCCTATGAATTGTACTCGAGGCTGTCGCACATCTTTGTCCCGATTTTGAATGTGGTGTTCAACAACTGGTTCCGGCAGGGGTCTCTCTCCTGGGGTCTGATCACGCTGTTGAAAAAGGGCAATAGTGTTGGGGGTCAATAAGCCGATTACAGGCTATAACTCTGCTAAACACAGAGTTAAATATTTTGGCTAAGATCCTGCAGGAGCGTTTGCAATCAGTTTCCGAGTCTCTGTTGAGTCCGGAGCAGACTTGTTATGTGAGGGGCAGAACAATTCAGACCAACCTGCATCTGATCCGCACGATCATGGGGGGGGTGTAAAAGACGAAGATGAGGCCTCGCTGATCAATTTGGATCAGTCCAAGTCATTTGATAGGGTTAACCATCGCTACCTTGCTGCTGTCTTGCAGGCCGCTGGATTCGCACCCGACTTCTGCCGCTGGATTAGCCTCCTGTATCGCTCCCCCAGTGCTGTGGTACAGGTGAACGGGAAACTGTCGAGCGCTTTTGCGCTGTTTAGGTCGGTTTGTCAGGGTTGTCCACTGTCGCCCCTACGTTGGCGCCTCTTCTTTGCCGGCTGAGGGACAGAGCGTGCAGTCCGACTCTATGCCGAATCGCCGTTCCTGGCTGGGCTACAGCCAGGGTTTCTGCGTACGGCGATGACGTATCTGCTTCCGTGTCGTCCCGCAGCGACATTGAGGTGGTACTGAAGGCACTTGATCGGTACGAGAAGGTGACAGGGGCCAAGATTAACCTACCGTTCGGACGTACACCTCTGTCTACTTATTACTAACACTCTTGCTTTGTATATATCTTCAATATGCTTGTTCAACCTACCTTTGTCTTCCGTGTCTTTCTTTCTGGTCCCTAAACAGGCCACAACAGATATCCAGATTTTTTTAAAGAAACTTTAGTTATGTTTCATTCTCCAGTAGACATCACTACCGAGTCATTTCAACAAACCCGGTGGAAGATTATAACTTGCATATTGACATTGAGCCAACTCCAGTAGAAATGTCTGCAGGCTGACTTCCTTGAATTCCAAGTTTTTATTTTTCATTATCTGTGAACGTTTGATTTGGCCATATTCACAGATATGTCAAAATTGGTTAGAAAATCTGCACCTAGTATCAGTGTCTTGACTTCGGCTTGAGTAAAAATCCAGGAGAAACCACGACGCAATCCGAAATCTAAAGTGAGGGGTTTCTCGCTGTATGTGTCAATCTTGAACGCGTTTGCTGCCTGTAATTTATATGAAGTAGGTATTAACTATTGTCCTGATTTGGGTGGTATGACGCTGAATTCTGCTCTTGTGTCGACTAAAAATAGATATCCGCGAATTTTGTCACAGACGTGGAATAAACGACCTTGTTTTTTACCAACGACAGGCGTCATCACTACTGTCTGGAGAATTCGTTTCCTTGGAATATACTATCGGTTTGGGCTTTAAAAGTACATGGATCACTGCACCTTCGCACATCTTTTTCAAATTTATAGTGATACCAACATATCTCATAGTGCCGTCACTCTCGGTACTTACTCCGGCTACCTCGACGTCATGACTGAAAGCCTATTTTTTTTTTCTTTTTCATGAGAACGAGAGCGAAAAACAAACTGATTTTTTTGCTTCGGCAGTTGAAATGTCAGCTCAGTCATTTTCTATTCTATCCCAGATCATCTATCCTGCCTGTCTGGTGGCGGTTCACTTGTTAGTTCGGTTGTTGTCATGGATCATCAGGGATTTCTGTCAAGCGATGAAGTTTCAGCTCTTCAAAAAGTGATGATAAAAAAACATCCCAAAAGTCGATAAAATGTTTTTAAAAATAATGGAAGGCAACAGAGATAAAGTAGCCCTCGACCAAGTAATATAAAAACAGCAGAATTCACAGAGACTGTTGTTAACGGATGGTTTTCTATCGTTGAAGTTCAATTTAATCTCAGAAATGTCACTACAAATAGCACAAAATTTTACACGGTGATAGCATCGCTTCCAGCAGATACGGTCGCTAAGATATCACCTTTTATTTTAGAATCCCCAAATTACGAGAAACTAAAGAAAACAATTATTGAGGTACATGATTAAGTATGTTCGGAAGTCCGAAATTCTTGTGCTGAAACGGAGAATATTGATAAGGCCAGAACACACGTTTTTTTGTGTTTTTTTAAGCATTTCACCCCAAGCAAGGCGGGAAGCCACTAGGACGCAAGGGGTTACAGAAAATTTAGAGCAAGAACAGATAGGAGTGATAGAGGGAAGGATGAGGGTAGTGGATAGATCAAGGCAACTGGAGATGTCGATTGACATTACACTTGAATAGCTGGAGATTATAGCTCACCGGGAAACAGGAATAGGGAAGGGAGTTCCACAGGCGAGAGGTGCGAGACATGAAGCTATTAGAGTAGAAGAGACGGGTACATTTAGGAGTTTCGACAGTGAAGGGGTGAGAGCGGGATGCCAGCCTCGTAAGGCGCTGGTACTCATGACGTCTGGGAACCAGCGAATGCAGTTCCTCGGAGCAATTTCCATGAAAGTATTGTAGAACAGACAGAGGGAGGCGACGGCGTGTCTGTGAGAAAGTGACTGTAGACGAGACGCCAGGGCAGGGACAACTACATTGCATATCCGCCACTGGAGCCTATCAAGAACCCCGAGGCAAACAGAAGGGGCACCAGACCATATATGGCAGCAATACTCCATGCAAGGGCGAATTGTTGATTTGTAGATCTGGAGGATCGACTCCGGGGAGAAAAACTTCCTGGCGCGGCTCAGGGAGCCAACTTTCCTTGCAGTGGACGAGGCAATTGACTCAAGTATTTATTCCATCTCAGGTCAGCAGTCAACGTGAGACCGAGAAGCCGCAGAGAGTTGCTCTCCAGAAGTTGAGCGTCAGACATTCTAATGGAGGGAAGGGAAGGATCTCTGTGGTGATTAATAGAGAGCAGTTTTGTCTCAGAAGCGTTGAAGTTGACCAGCCAATTCGTGCCCCAGTTCACAATCGATTGGAGGTCCTTTTCGAGACGCACGGCCAGGCGAGTTTTGTCAGCGAGACTAGATTTGTTTTTGAGGCAGGAATAAATTGTGGTGTCATCCGCGTATATGCCAACTTGGGAAGTTATTGCGTCAGGGAGGTCATTTATGTAGATAAGGAATAGAGCGGGGCCTAGGATGGAGCCTTGAGGAACACCTTTGTTCGTGGGATAGGAACTGGCGGAGAATCCATTGAGAGCGACCTTCAATTTACGGTTTGACAGGAATGATCGTATTAGGTTATATAATCGACCCGTGATGCCATAACCCTGGAGCTTGCGAAGAAGGCCGGCATGCCAAACCCTATCAAATGCCACGGCTCGGGCTTCCCCGTTATTTTGAAGAGCTCGGTAGACTGTTTCAGTGATGGCCGTAAGCACGTGTGTAGCGTTGAAGCTTTTATTATAAACTGAAGATCGTTTAAAATTAGCAGCAGCCGCTATGGGAAGGATGAGCGCGACAACCCTAATAGCGGTAGTTGAAGCCACGTTTTGATACATATGATACATGAGAGAACGAAACGAGAGTTATTCGATAAATTGATGTCCACTGTTACTATAACAGGACGACCTTCATCTTACGTACAGGTGATTTTGGCAACTGCTAAACGCCTCGGTATCAGTGATATAGTCCTGCATAAGTACTTATTTCAGTCAACTGCCCCGATCATAGCACCCCAAAAAGAGAAGGAAGGGAAATATAGGAATCATTTTAGATCTATTTTTATTAAGATACTTAAGAGTAAGAGGGTGGGTAAGGACCAGGCATTGACCTATTTAATAAGTCATCTCACAGGAAAAGAAACAAAGACAAAAAAAAGAAAAGACAAAAGAAAGCAAATTGGGATGCAGGGGTGGGAGGGAAAAGTGTGGAAAGAAGAAAAGGAAGCATAAATTAACATATATAGGCATATTGCAGTTAATTTCAAAAATACAGATTAATATAAATTACAGTTAATGCTCGACATTATTTTAAAGAATACTAACAAAAAATAGGAGAAAAGGAAAATAATATGAATATAAAATAAATGAAAACATATTAATATTATTGATAACAACTAATTGTTAAAAGTAAAAAAAATTAATATTCTTTAAACTTATCCCCTTACATCAACTTAAAACTACTCTCCAAAAGCTTGTATAAAAATAATATGTAAATTTTAAACCATTTTTATGCTTGGAAATGTGATCTGAGGAACCAGGAAACCACTTTCCTGTGGAAATAAAAATATCAATGGACTCTTAATGTTGTCTTTTTTTTATTTTAATTAAATTTTTACACACACACACACACACACACACACACACACACACACACACGCGCGCGCACACAGATATATATGTATGTATGTATGCATTTATATGGAGATTACTGTACCTTAAACAGCATCACGAAAGCCGATCGCAATCCTATTCCAAACCTCAACTCCTTTTCTTGCAAATTAGCCAATAAAACTCGCTTTGCAAAAATTGACTTTGTGTCAGCATATCATCAAATAAAAATGCACCCAGATGAGATTACGAAAACTTCTGTAAACTCATCACGAGAATTGTTTGAATAGCATACTCCAGATGAGTCGTGAGCAGGAGTCATAGAAGAGTGTATGTGATAGACGTGGCTGGGCAGTCGGTCTCTCCTGATAGCACATCGCCTGTCCACGGTTGGGCTCGAAAGTCTCGGTCGCCTCTCGGATGATCCTACGCCAGGAAGGTTGATTTGCTTGCAGCAACGATTTCCCAGGTCTCAGGGTCGATGTTGGCTTGTTTCAGGGATGTTTTCAACTGACCCTTGAAGCGTCGTTTTGGGTCTTCGCGTAGCGTCTTGCACTGGCGAGTTATACATACAGGATGATATATGCAATTCGAGTGGGACGCATTCTGGACACCTGACCCGCACAGCGAAGGCGATGTTGAAGGATGGTAGCCTCAATTGCTGGGGAGAGATGCCCAATAGAGGACTTCGTTGTTGATGTGGTTCACCCAACTGATGCAAAAAGATTTTTCGTTTACTGGAACCGTTCTAGGCGTTTTATCTCCCGGCGATACCAAGTTCAGGGTGGAGAAGACCACGGTCCGGAAAACTGATTTGGTTTCTATGGTGAGGCTGTGATTGCATTTTTCGTGTCTCTTTTATACTGACTTTTATCCCGAAGCGTTTGTAAACCTCGTTATACAGGTTTGCCGATCTCTGGAGGTTAATGATAGATCTCTGGAGGTTAATGACATATGAAAGACATCGACACAATGTTGAAAATCCTAAGTGACAATAACTTAACAGTGTCTATTACTAAATCTAAGCTCAATGTATAACATTAGCGAAAATGTTATCAAACCTACTGCCAATAAAATTAGTGAATGAAATATTTTTCTTATCCAAAGGATACTAAAAGCATTCGCCGATTCTGAAACATAACGGTGTTCTACAGAAAATTAATTCCCAACTTTGCAGAACTCATTTTATCTCTGACAGAGAAAATGAGAACTGCTACAAAAGGTTCAATTGTACTTACCATAAAAGAAATGCAAACCCGTAATAACATTATTAATATTCTAAGTGAATTTCCTTTACTAGCAGATACTCAGCCTAGTTACCAATTAGTCACTGATTGCAGTAGGTATTTACTCTGTCTCCCCACTAAGACGAGTTGTGACACAAGGTCAGTTTTTAAGGTGGGGTCCCGGGCGCGTACACTCAGGCTAGAAACAAAATTTGTCCGCTTCTCTCAAAACCGTTAGTTGCGCTGGCCTGAGTGTGAGCACCGATCCTTCTCTCTGGTGCAATGAGAGGGCGCGGCCTCGGGTAGCTGTTCCCCAGCGCTGGGCACCTCTCAGTATAATTTTCCTCAGTTGCGACTCTGTACTTTGACGGAGCTGCCCCTGAGCGCACTCTGCCCAAAGACAGAGACGCAACTGTGAGATGATAAATAGGGTGTTACAAACTCCTCGAGAACAGTTTAGCGGTAAATACGCCATAGGTGTAGCATTACATCAGGTTATAAATAGAAATCCTATACCTCTAGAATTTTTTCTCAAAATTTTACCCCAAACTGAAATTAAATATTCAACACTTGCAGCATATTTATCAGTACTACACTTAAGTATACAACAAGTATTAATGCTTATTGATCATAAACTTTTATGTGCCGCATTTCACAGTCTTAACCCAACTCAGTCCGATAAACAAGAATGTCGGTTACCTTTGTTAACTGAATTTTTCTCCGGTTTATCAAGGTCAACATAATATAGTGACTGACTGTTTATCACGCCCGACCTTTGCATTACAAACTGACGTTCGTGATTCACTGGAGATACACAATTCATGTTATGCGATACATCCACATCTTTTATTCCAAATAAGTTACGTAGAGCTATTTTTGACAGTATCCATTCTATAGCTCATCCCGGTATTAAGTCATTGATTAAATTGATCAAGTCCGATTTTTCTGGCCTAATATAGACAAAGCCATAAAAAATAATCTGTGAAACATCCGAATCGTGTCAACAAAGATAAACAGGCACACCAAAACATCCATTCAATCTATAGACGTACCTCTCCCACTGCACATGTATGGTCTCCCCAAGATTCACAAAGTTTGTATTCCATTGAGAGCTATAGTCAGCTGCAGTGGATATAGTCAATCCCCTAACTGTGAAGTGTTCTATGTTAGAAACTCAGAACACTTAGTGAAACAGATCAAAGGGGCTCCCATCTATAATCAGATGGTAAACTTAGATGTGTTTCTACAGATGAGGTCCTGACAGTGGTTCTAACCCTGTTGAATCCCCTCACCCCCGGGAGAACGTACTAACATTCCAACAGATATTAAAAAAAGAGCATACCATGATGTCTGTGTACAGACAACATTCTTCCGACAGGAAGAAGGCTTCAATGGGTTCGCCATTGTCGGGCAGGGCGGAGGTATGTGCTACATACATTTTCCCTCTTGTCCTTTATCGATTGTCCGTACTTCCTCTCCGTAAAGGCCATCGGAAGGCGCTCGCTATCCTCCACTTTATGGAGGGGACGCGGTAATCGGGTCGACAGACGAGTCTGTGCACAACGTCCGTGTCATGGGGGGTTGGGAATGCCACACTTGGTGAGCCACTGGCGTGCCTCGAGATTGGCTTTCCTACGCCAGGCCTTGACAGGTGGAGATCCGATTATGGAGGGGATTGTGAAGGACGCGTTACCTCGCCTTACTATCAATCTCGCGGGTTGAGCGCCGTCGTAAACCCCGCGATCAATCGGTTTTCCTTCGCGATGTCGGTCACCCTTGTTGGCCGTTCCTCGGTCCAGTAACCTTTCTCGGCCTAGGAAGGTCTTCTATGGTCTTCTAGTGGAGGGGGGTCACGAAGGATTCCCTACGTGAGAAGCTCAACTTGTCGGAGGAGTTTCGCTCTTTCTGGTCTTGGGCGCCAGCGGCGGATTACCTCAGTAACCCTTAGTTTTCGCTCACCTGGCGATTGGCTCGGAATCGACTGCTTCTCAATGACAAGGCCTTCATATGGGGCTTGACGGATTTGCCAGACTGTGAACGATGTGGCCTTGGTTTAGAAGAGAAGGCTTCGCACGCCTTCTACCGTTGTCCCCGGGTCCGCCCCCTATGGGACCATGTCGGCGAGCTGACGGCTCGTCTCGCTCCCAAAAAGCTCGTACCCATTGATCGCGCATACGCGTGTGACAATGTGTCGCCCCCGTATTCCGGGGTGAAACGGATGGTGTTTCTGACGCAGCTGGCCACGGCCCGAATGGTGATTTGGACGACGCGAATGGAGGAAGTCTTGCGAGGCAACCGTCTTTCTCATCAGGATCTAATCCGATTCTTTGAGCATCAGCTCAAGATGAAGATAAGAACTGATAGAAAACGCTTGCATTCGACAGTCTTCAACTGAGGCGAGCTTAGTTCGTTTGAACAGGGCTAGCCTTGATTTTGTCTTTTAGGTCAAGCCTACGTCACATCCGGGTGGTTTCCTTTGGGGCCCTCCCCTTGGTTAGATTAGACAAGCTTTTGTGTGCCTAGTTAATGTGAGTAAGTGTTGTTCCCAGCCTGTCCTCGGCCACATCTTTGGTTATGATCTAAGTCAAGATTTCCAACCTCCCCAGTTTGTTTTTGGCCCCTTTTATCTCGACTGGGTCAGGTTTATATTTTCCCATGCCCGTATGATTTTTATCCTTTTCCCACTCCCCTAGCGACAGAGCCTCTTGATTTTGTCCAATGGGCAGAATATAGCGGCCTCTCTGTTTTGAGGGTTGAACGGGCCCTACTAACATCAGTTATGTTTAATTTGATTACACAAATCAAATATTTTAGTTTGTTATTGGGTTCATCTCACTCCCCTCTCATTTTTTCATCATAGATTTTTATATATATTTTAGCATCATTAAATTTTTATGTCACGGGGCGCGTTTTGTAGGTCTCCCTAGTGAGAATGTGGTATTATGGTGCATGGAGGATTGATTGGTGACGGACGAGTTATTGTGGTGAATGTGAAAATTGTAATGTATAAACGGGTTGTGAATCGGATTAGTTAGGTATATGATAGTTAGTTAAGACCAGCCTCAACTCCTCCCCTTTTTTGGCCTCGTGCCATAATTGTATTTTTTAATGCAATAAATATTGAGACAAAAGACAAGTCAACCAGACACATCGTTGCTACGCTAAAGAAATTTAACTTGGATATTACAGTTTGTTTGTTTGTTTTTTTGTTTTTTTTTGTTTTTGTTTTTTTTGTTTTTGTTTTTCTAATTCTTCACCAGCAAGAAATTACTTAAAGAAAAAGGGCTTTTTATGAAGCTACAAGTTTACCGAACATATTTTCAGCTTTTCAGGACACAATTCAAGGAATTTTCTCACTCGGTTCTATTCAACAGAATTTGCTCTTTGGTGAACATTTTCTTTTGGCGGCAAGATTTATAGTAATTATTTTCAGAAGTACAAAAACTAAATTTTATTTAGTATCAAAGAGAAACTTCTTAAAACATCAAGTAAATATTCAAAGTTCTATTTTACCAAACACATTCTCATAATATTCATATTAAACAAAACATTTAACTAATTCACAAAGAATATTTCTTCTAAAAAACAAACTCTTTTTATTGTGAGACATGATAAAACAGTTTTGAAGGAACATTTTAAAATATTTTTATTTGTTCAATTGACATTACTGAACTTTGAAATTCAGTTTAGCTCAGCTAAATATTCTGAGCAGTTTAATCTTAATAATTGTATTATTTGTATATATTTATATGTTCTGTTATTGTTCTACGTATGTTGTCATTTTTTTATTGCCTTGTTAGACTTGTGCCATACATCAAAAATTAAATGCTTGTGCAGAAGTGAAGTTTTACACACGCAACCGACCTTATGTAACTACAACGCCTTCTAATCACTTTTCAAACTTATTTAACCTTCATCTTCGCAACACACACACACACACACATATATATATATATATATATATATATATATATATATATATATATATATAATCCATAGATATATAACTTTTACATAAATCGCCTCTGATTCATCATTAACTACAAAAAATCAAAACTCTTAACCTCGTTGTTATTAACAGCACTTCTCCACAAATAATAATAATAATAAAGAAAATACTAATGTTGTGTAAATTTTGTCCCTTGGGAGACTGTTTTCCTGTTGATAAAAAAAAATCAACATATGGTCACCACATAGCATTTCTCCAGAAAAGACTTACTTGTCATCTCTCCAAGCAAAGTGCTACGTAAATACAATTGTCGGCAATATAGCAGTGCTTTACCAATCCAATTGCAAAAACGAATTAAAAATTTTGAAAGTTCTCCACATCTGCAAATCACCATCAATAGAATTTTTTTCAATATCGGCCTTTGAACCATAAGGTTGTAGCGGCTTAGTTAAAAGAAAATAAAAGAAATGGCCAATCCATAGGTCTCTTTCACAGCATTGTTGTAAACGACTCATCTGATTGGTCAATAGACGAGCCAATGACAGCCTTGCATCGTTTCCATTTTGGCGGACAATTTAGAAACTCTATTTCTCTCTCTTTTGACGACTGACCCTGGAACACTGAAAATGTACCGAGATGCTTTCTGACCAACAACAACGTGAAAAAGTCAACGGGCATGTATGTAGCATTTGAATAAATATCTCTAATTATCATATGTGTGTGTGTGTGTGTGTGTGTGATAATTAGAGATATTTATTAAAATGGTATATATATATATATATATATATATATATATATATATATATATATATATATGATATGTCATGTTATTTTAATTTCATGTTTCTTTTGTTGTGGTCTGGTATTAGAAGTAAACCCACATTGTAACTGTCCTCAACAAGGTGATGCTAAAATCTGTTCCACAACCATAACATGAGAACACATGTTTATTTAAACTTCTCGACAGTTAACAACATAAACGTTCTACTGGTCTCTCTCGACTTCAACTCGCTTTCCTTGAAACTGACCAAGGATTGTCGAAAGTACTTGGAACACTACACACAATTTCGATAAATTACAACTTTCCATCAATTTATTCGACAACAGGTGAAACTCACCAAAACTTTTAACAGACCTTCCTTGTTCGTTGTATTAATTATGTTTCAAAAAACGAAATTCAACCATCTTTGGTGGATTCAGCACCATATAGTTCATGCCAAAAGCATTCAGTATTGAATTCAGTGGTTGGGGTCATGTACCATACAAAAGATAGTTTGTTTTTTTATTGCTTCAGCCTAAAACGACGGTGATAACGGCAGGGTTTTAGATGGTCTTTGTGACACGAATCAGTAGTTTCATTTTAAAACAGTCCCTGAAAAATTGCAGAAATCTCTCTCTATCTATATATCTCTATCTCGCGTGCACACACACACACTTCGGAAATATACACTGAAATTCAAGGTGCCATCAAGTATTTTAAATCTGTTGTGGCTGGCATTTGGACTGACATTTTACAACTTTAGTAACAAAATCATTAAAAAAGAGATGAAAAGGTGTGAAAAGGACTACTTGGAAAATTGAAAACTTTAGATGAAAATTGGCCAGAACTTTAAAAAAAGACAGAATCGCTGATGTTATAAATGCTGATAAAAATTCTTATTAACTATTAATCTAATTGAAAAAGACAGAATCATGAATTCAAAACTTTAGCTTTTGACAAAGTATTATTGTTTAAAAGGGAATAGAAAAACGAATTAAGTCTATGGACAAGGTAGTAAAGAAAATAGCCAAGATAATAAAAAGTAAGCCTAAAGATTCTATTAGAATGACTGGTGGAAATGTTTTTTCTAACCACTTCACTATAAGTATAACCATATGTGATGATGCGTTTCCGCATGTCACTGCGCAAACTGTGATGACATTCAAGGTCGGTTGTATGCATGTACACCCGGCTTGTTATGTTCACGGGTTTGTCTCACTGGTCCTTGATCGAATTCAACGAGGAATAACGACAAATGCTTTTCAAGTCGGGAAATAGTAAACAATACGATTTGTCACTTAATCAGTAATATCTTCCTTCGGCTCCGAGCAGGTGAACTTCTTCATATTAACTTCCGGCGACGGAAAAATGTCCCTGACACTATCTGCCTGACCGTCTCGATGACTGCTGATTTACTCGCTACTGGTCCTTTCCACACTGACTGACTCCTTCATTAACCACTCATTATATGGATGCTGGCTAGAGAACACACCACCCTTCTCCTTTCACTTGTGTTCCAGAAAAGGGGATCGCCCATTCAGTTTTTCACAGGACTCTACCTTTATAATTATCGAAAATCACTAACAATATTTTATGTTTGCCAATTCAAAAGCGGACTGGAAACAGGATTCCTGAAAAATCCTGGTCATTAAATTGACTCAAAGATGGACTGAAAACAAGATTCCCAAGGTAAATCTCGGGTTACGCGCGATCCTGTCTTTACGACAGTACTGGTGACTTCCGCCTATACGGTGAAGCAGTCTTCATTGTTTTATTCGTTTTGTATTTTTTCCCTTTTCCCTTCTTCTTTCTTGGAAAATCGCATATATTGTCTTTCGTTTCGCTTCTCAGCTTATCCTCCTTCTGATGCAATAAATCTGCTTTTCTTTTCTTTTCTTTTCTTAGTCATTGGCGGTTGATTATATCCCGTTTTTCTGTTGAGAAACCCAGTCCTTTACTTTGTTTAAATTCGTTCTTGTTGGCATGTTAATCTTCTTAACATTTGTTTGCAGAAACACCAACATGATGTAATACTTCAGGGTCGATCCTGGTTCACAACAAACGGCAACAGATGTAACCTTTCGTCGTGGTCAGCCTGGAGAGGACCCTGGTTTGATCAATGGAGTGATCTCTTCGATCCTGACCTGCCTTACCCCACGTTGTAATTGATTTGATTATTAGGAGGCCAAGATCGACTCGTCAATATATAGATATCTTCGGGCTGATTGAGTACAGTGGAACAAGTGGATGGTTAGTGAGGAAAAGTCATTCAGGCTACCGAAAACACAACACCCACTTATGAGGTATTGTAGATTGTGGAAATTAATTGACATCTCCCCACTTTTTTTTTTAGAATTTGAGTGAAAAGAAAGTATATCCATTAATTACAGGTGTATGCCTAGAGTCATCGTTGGATGTTACCCATATCCTTACAAACTTACACTAACTTTATATAAAATTGGGTTAGGGTATGTCATCTCAACTACAAACATCCTTTGTAACCTCTCTTCTCCAAGTTAGTCATTTCGGTGCCTCCTCACACACGTGGACATGTTAACTTCATATCAAGTTTTGCTGCCTGATTACGGTTTCATTTCGTATGATATGTCTGTAATTTCATCCCTGTCCTGGATTGTTTGGCTCTTCATCAAGCGTGCTGGAGGTAAATGCTTTAGAGTAACTCTTAAGTAGACTATCCTATGAAAATTATCGATTATTATTTTATTTGGAACTATGCAGGGAGGGCTTCTCAATACGATTTATGGCTGTTCTTTCTGACAATTAATCCAGATAGGTTTTTTTAAATATACCACTTGGTGTGTTGCTGTCTCGCTACATTGGTTCATCAACTCTCCATAACTATATATGACCAAACACAGTACAGTCAAACCTAGAATATCCTCACAAAAGTAGAATTCTCCTACACTAATATAAGGGGTCTACAGTCCATCTATCCAAAAGTTGAACTATGCATTCAAGTTACACCTGACCTCATTTTTCTTATCTGAAACTGGATTCAGCAATTCTATTCCAGTTCAAGAATTTACAATCCCAGGCTACTCGCCTCTACTGAGAAAATAAAACAATTTAACTCGATATAGCTATGAGCTCGGGGCCTATATTAAGGATGGGTTTCTCTGCGGCATAAACACCCAAAACGTGGACCCTGACTTCCCATTCGTGTATTTTCGTGTGATCCTCGTTCATAGCATATCCTTTGTCTTCCCGTATGCTGATATTCCAATGTTTGATAGAATAGCTGAAGATTGATGATAACCGATCTGATCATCCCTCAGCCACCATATTTGTGATGATTTCAATATTCACTCAAACATAACTGATGAAGAAGATAAATAGTGTCATCGTTTACAAGCTGATAAAGATCATGGTAAGCCTGATAAAAGTTGAACATGCTGTTAACTAATCTTTTAGACATCTTCCTCAACTCTTCTCCTGAACAATGTATTACCTCCTTTGGGCACTAATCTATGTCAACACTGATGTCAAACCAACGGCATCCTCCGCTGTACCATTTTATAGGACAATCTACTTTTACGCCAAAGCTAATTGGGACAACTTCAACTTTGCAAAAGCTCCACTTGTTGGAATTTAATTTGAGAACAATATTTTACAAATTCACATTCTCGCTGTTTTTTCTATCCTCTATCTAACCTCTTTTTACTTGCAAAACCGGCTCTCAATGTCTTGATTCTTATCAAAGACAAGAATATATTTTCTGACTAACGAGAAGAGCTGGAAAAATATAAAAAGGAATTCCAACACCATTATTCTTTCCATGGTGCCATAAAGTCTGGGGGAAAGCTCACAGCTTGTCACTCCAACCTGTTTTCATTACTTTCAAAACCGGCTCCCCCATCCCTAATTCTTATCAGAGATAAGAATGTCTTTTCTGACCAATAGAGAGGTCAGAAAATTTATACAACAGTTTTGGAGGGAAAAGTCCCCGATCCATCGGAGCCTACCAAATCTCCATAAATTTGGAGAATTTTTTTGCCTATTTGGCAATGAGACTTCAGCCCACCGTCTGTAAGGTCGACGATAGGGATCTCCAGTCAACTTCAGAACCACTTTCAACCAAAGAAGAGCTACCTACTAAAGGGCTGTCAAGAACGAACGTCGGCCTATAATTCACCACTCCTTCTGACGTCCCCACTGGACCTACGAACTCACTCAACTGCAAGATTCCTATATCTACCAACAATTTTCCTACTCTACAAGAAATGTGAGTGTTTCTAAACCTTAACAAAATTCTACTCGTTTAAAGAATTTTTTAGGCGATCAGAGAAATATTTTGAGCAAGTTTTTTTTTTGTTATGAACATTTTCTCTTCCCTTAAAAGACATTTTCTATTCTCCCTTTCTTTTAATCTTAATTGTCTTTATTACTTTACCTATTTTTCTGTATATGTAAATAAACACTTTCTTCTTTTATTGTTACACACCGAGCAGGAGTTTTTTCTTCATTCGTACGCGCCTAAAAGAGAGAGTTTGTCCGCTCTAATCTTGTTTTTTTTTTACTCGCGTTTTGTCGCAATTTTTTAACCTCAACCCAATGTTTTAACCTCAGCACTAGAATGCAGGAAAGCCGGGATAGATTTCCTATCACTCTCTGTTTTTTTGTTTTTTTTAAAAAAAAAAAAAAGAATAAAAAAAGAAGAGCACCCAGACCAGTCTCACTTATTTCAGAATGGATTCTTTCTGGCAAAGTTTTATACCACACAAAAAGTACGAAAAAAGCTATTTACGGTTTTCCTATCTGAATTTATTTGATGAAACTTAATTCCCAAGTTAAGTTCTTTGCAACATTCACAACTATAAAATATCACTGGAAATTACTCTATTGCTTCGTTAAATATCTGTGCTTAACAATTTGCAAAATATTACAATTATAGAAAGACTCATAAGCGAACTCGAAACCTTCTCACGGAATCGATTGTAATCAGGTCGCATCCGGTCACCAAAATTGAACGTAAACATACGCCGACCAAACACTCTGGCGGCCAGTTCAGAACCATGCGGGGTGGGTGCAGTTGTACGCGGTCGTTTTCTAGTTCGGTGTGTAGAATCAGATTCCTACATTTTTTTTTAAATCTTAAATTTTGTGCAAGTTAAACACATAGAGGCTCCCAACCAAATATAACAACTGATGTATTTTGATTGGTTGTAAAATATTAATTAGGTGTCGTCAACTACGTCCGAAGGTACCGACCCAAATTTTGACCTCTAGATGACGCCATAAAATGTAAACATGTTCACGAGCCTCACCACGTGACCAAGAGAACTAATAAAAACGAAACTTCGACGCGACTTGGTCAGTGGGCACTTAAAATATTGAACCAATTCATTTGACGTCATTGGAAATCAACACAGCAAAGGAACCGAACTTTATCTTCAATACAGCAACAAACCTTGTCAACCATTTCCAGGCTTAACACTCACTCCCACAAAATATTCTATTGCACAAGAAGAATCTCTGGTTAATGAGCGATAACACTATAACAATCAGTGAGTCAAGAACAATACTTTTTTCTATTTAATACAAAAACAAAAACAACTGTTTAATTTTCCTATAAAAACAAATATAGCTAACTACACCTCATTTTTACACATTACAGTAACTCAAATTCTTTCAGTAACACACACCAAAGAACTCTATTGTGTTTATCAACTTTTGCACTATATATTATGTATTTGTTGTGTTTATAAAAAATATTTATTGTTGAAGAAATTCATAATTTCTTCTACTTGATTATTTCTCTTGTTGTCTTTGTTACATTTGATATTGTGAAAATTGTAGAGGGTCAGTTTTTATTTCTATTTATAACCAATACAAATTGGCTGACCCACTATAGGTGTGACAGGCAAATAAAGGTACGTGTCTTTGTCAGATATTCCTCTGTCACACGCTCTCTGAAATGAAACCGTTTTTCGACGGTACTTGTTTTACGGATCGTTGCGTCCCCCAAAGAGGAGTTAACGTCTTCCGGGGAGCGTGGTAACTTATTTCTCGCGGGATTCTAAAATATGGTCCGCAACGTCGAGGCTAGGCGAAAGATCTCTTCACGACAAACGACCACTTCAGAAAATCTAACAAAAATTTCTGAACGGGAAATATTACACAAACATGCGTCATCTACACATCTAGGTAGCAGAATGGCGACTTGAGTCTTTTATTTGTCTTTGGTTTCCAATCTCTTCAGTTATACCCTAATTTATGCTATTGATAATTGTAGTAGTAGTAGCAGCCGTTCTAGCCTCACAGCGAGTCTGCAACAATTTCACTTGTGTCTGTGTGCCCATTCCGTCCACAGGATGTATGTGTGCTCTTGTCTTTCAGCGACGGAGATTTTCGGTGACTCCTGAAGCCAAATACTCCACCACCTTATATAAGAGATTTCATCTGGGCACACCTCTTCCCGTTTTGGCACTGATATATGGGTCTGTTGTCCCAAAAACATATGACCTCAGTAAAATTATTTCTCCAAATTTCAATGAGAATTACCTTATGTTTTTAGCATGATATAACCAATGTAATTCTCTCGAATCAGATTTAAGCTCGAAAATTCAAGCAAATATTTTCCTTTTCAGAGAGAGAGACAGAGACAGACAGACAGACAGATAACTTTTCACCAAATTCGTTCGGGGTTCAACCCTTTCTAATTCCTACATCATTTTCATTTTATATATTTGATGTAATTTTAATTTCCCGTTTTCCTATTTTCCTCGTAATTATTTGAGATATCTCTGAGGTGGGATCGCGATTTATCACTATTTTTGCCTTCTTATCCACGCAAACGCTGAACAAGCGCCAGCGCCCCTGTTATATAATAACAATCAAAAATATGAATGCAGGGCACAAATGAAAATATTAAAAATTGACAAAGGTTTTCTGTTTCGCTGAAGCAGGCATTAAACACATTAGAATGTTGTTGCCTCCTCTATCTTCTTTCTTTCTTTCTTTCCTTCTTTCTTTCTTTCTTTCTTTCTTTCTCTCTTTCTTTCTCTAAAACCAAACAGCGCCAAAGATATATACTTTGATTATGTTGACAGGGAATAGGTAAATAGATATACCCTTGCAATTAAGCAGATATGCGCCTTGTTTATCTATGGTAACAACATGGTGTAACATAAGCCCTAAGGAGCGACAGAACAAGCAGAATTGAATGATGGCATTTTAACCAAGAAATATCGAGTTTGCAAATTAGATTTCTTTTGTTTCTCATAAACAAAACACAACAGTTATGCTAACATTTAATTTTATAAATAAGACGCAGATAACACAAATATGTTGACGAAATAAAAAGAAAGAGGCTCTGATATAACAAGTCCAAAAGAATCATATAAGTGACAAAAAGAACAACTTGCTTGTTTCAAACAATATTTTAAGTAAAAAAAATATTCCAATCAAATCTTGTTTATATTTTCAGAACTGGATTGCAATTTACCAAAATAAATGAAATTGTAAAATTGGTGAGAATTCATAGCTAATATGATTTCAAGTTTCTTGTCTGATGATTGTTATGGTCCATTGGAAGTGTCATGTAATGGCATGGTTATTGGTATAGAAAGCAGAATTAACAAACCGACGTTGTTAACACTCAAATTTCGCTAACGTCCTTTACAGAAGAATGAATTGATTTCTCCTCGATTCCTGTTTCATCACATAAATGTTTCATCACTGGTATGGCACAACGGTTGATAGAGAAAAGAGATGATATGTGAGCATTTGGCTAAACTGTCAGAACTACCTTATCTGATAGTAGTATTATTAGTAGTAATATTTGTCAACTTTAACAGGGCAGATCAGTTTCTGTTAACCATTTTCTGTTAACCATGTTCTGTTCATTTTTTCTCAACTATTTTAAAGTACCTGCCCTGTTTGTGTATTTAATCAAGAGAAAATATTTTCCCAATTCTGTTATATACTTCTAATGTTGATTTAAGAAAATACAAATATTAAAATAAAATATCCTTATTCTGGATTTTCAGTTTTCTCATCTATATTTATAAAACAGAAGATGTCTGCATGTGTGTCTGAGTGTGTATGATATTTATGCACGTTCACATTTCCCGACCAATGAAATTTTACACACATGTTGCAAATTTACCAAGTTAGATCAAGACCAACTTTTCAATCTCCAGCCAACACCTGGGTTTGGCAGAAAAATTGCAAAAAACTGAAAAAATCAAGTTTTTCGTACTATTTAAAATAAAAACTTGAATAACTTCCACATTATTTATCTGATTAACATGTCGCAAAAAGATTATCATCATGCAAGAAATAAGATAATGTGGTTTTAGTCCTGTTTGGTTACAGAATGTTTGGTTTAGATTATTTCATTTAAGTGGACGAAATCTGCGACAAACTACGTCCAAAATCGGCTTTTGCCATTTAGCCAATAGTTTCTTCATATGATTCCATCTTAAATTGGCATTCGAACAACCGTTGTTGCAAAGATTGTTTGAGTAGGATTATTGAAGCGTTTAAAGGGGAAATTTCTCGAAGAACCTCTTATTAGCCCCAGCTTTACAGTAAACGTGCAAAGAAGGTGGGATGGTTCATGCGTTTGTTCTTGCAGTTGAATCAAGCTTTGACGCTTCATCCCTATTTTTGTTTGATTATTAGATATATGAACTATTTGAAAGTTATTGAGGCCATAAGAAATTTACTGAATATCTAAAACATTGAAACAATTTAACTCCGCCATACAACGCCCACACAAAAAGATTTTATCGATGGAATTCATTAATTATGAACAATCAAACACTTGCGAAGGACATACCGTAATAAAGACGGGGGAGTAGCTTAGTATACCAACGGATGATGCAGGCAGACATTTCTAAGCAGGGGTGCGAGTATTCAGGGGGTACGGTTATACAATTACAGCCATATACACCCGGGTAACGTCGGGTACCTCGGCTAGTAAGTTAATAAAACTTTATTAATTTATCAGTCTTCATGGATTGACTGATCTAACACTTTATTCCTGATATATATCATGGAAACAAAATACAAAAAAAAATTGTCTTCCATGTGTGATTTCTTACGGATAAAAATGCACAACTGACACACAGGTTTACAAAAATATCGCAATTTAAACAACGTTTAAATGTTTAAATTGTTCTTAGAATCTGTAGTTACATTGATTTAGAAATCCCTGATGGAAAGATAAGGTTGATGAACTTAAGGGATAAATATTTGTACATTTTGGGCAACCATCAAATGCTTTTTTATGTTATGATGAATTCAAGTTTCCTACAGTAATCTCTACCATGTGTCACATCTCATCTCGAGTGGACTGGGTCCATCAAAACTCCGAAATTCGTCGGAATGAGGCGGTTCACTACCTGGCTCTGATTGTTAAGATTCTCTCTCTTTAGGCAGAAGGCAACTCGGGACTCTGTCTAGCGACTGAGACTGGGCTGAGAAAAACAGACAATAAATGTACCCGATCCAGCCTTTGCAGGAAATAGGTAAATTTTGACAATTGGCCCAAGTGGAAACCCCCGGGTTCCCCACAGAAATCTCGACCTTGTGTCAAATCTCATCTAAGTGGTGGGACTGGATAAATACAGAGTTCATCAAAATTCCAAGGAGTCAAGCGGCTCGCTGCCTGTCTCTGGCAGTGGCTCTCTATTGTCAAATCCCTCTGTCTTCGGGCAGAGGGAGTCTCATTCGGGGCTCCGTGTACGGACGGAAACTCTGCTGAGAAAAACAAACAAGAAATGTACCCGATCCCGTGTTTGCGCAGGCTGTGTAAATTTTGACCAATGCCCCGAGTGGAAACGTCAGGTTCTCCACAATAACCTCGACCTTGTGTCACATCTCATCTCGGGGTGAGGTGACTGGGTAAATACCGAGTTTGTTAAAACTTACTGACAAACAATACTTATTGTCGCGAACAATTCTACTACAATTCAATCAACTCTCGTTGTTAACCATTTTGAAAATGACTAATTTACTCTGTCTAGAGAAATTTATTTTTGTGCCCAACGCGTCTGACGTCGAAATGAAATATTGTCACTGTAGAGTAACTTTCATGAACTTCTTGAGTATATACTGCGACCAAAGTTCTAATAAGCTTACACTATCTCACCAAATATGTCTCAGTACAAGTTTACCAGTATTTTGCAGACACCTCTTCCTACGAAGAGGCTTTAACAATACTGGACAGGATCTACATTAAAACGAAAAATGAAATGGTCTCTAGACACTTCTCTACTTATCCCCACTCATCGTATGAAAGGCTAGGAACTCCGAAATATCAGTCCTAACTAAACGCACATGTTTTTTTCTGCGGGTGAAGAGACACGCAAAGTCAATATGCCCCGCTAGAAGACACAAATGTTATACATGCGGAAAGCAGGGACATTGGGCTTAAAGTTTGTAAAAGTAAGAAAAAGGGGAGCACAATGGTAACATGTTCGGCATCATTGGATATACTTGGCTTCTTATCAACTGCAACTATAAAAATCACTGCTAAAGGACAGCCACTAAAAGCACTGATTGACACGGGTGCACAGAAAACTTCCTTAACAAAAGGAAAAGCATTATGGAACTAAATTCCTGGTAAATTTACTACACCTAAAACAAAGTAGCGATGGCTAGCTCATCCCTTTCCATATAAATACTTGGATACTCTTCAGTTGATCTACGAGTAAAGAGTAAGATGTCTACTAATTAAAGATCTACGCTGCGACCTAATTTTAGAGCACAGCTTCTTACGCCAACATTTATTTGTAGGCTCTAAAATCCGGTACCAATAAATAACAAACGCCAAGAATGAATATAGGAAAATAATATATTAACGTAATAATACAAACTGGTAATGCATGTTAGTAGTTCCAGGGATACGGGTTAGTAGCAAAATATCTATACAGTCTTTGGTATTGAAGTATCGCTGGATGACTTCTTACTGAGTCAACGTGCTCGCTCACGGTGACTCTTTCTGGCTACGTTCGTTCTGTCTGTCTGTTACCTTCACCCTCTGTTGCTCTCGTCTTACTCTCGTGTCTTCCCGTAGCAGTAGTATATGTATATACTGGGTGAGTCCATTTGTGTAAAAAGGGGAGAACCCCTCAACACAGAGCCCTGTCTAAATCGGAACGTAGGCATTCTGCAATAGAGAAAGAAACCTATGCTATTGTCGAATCACCGAGAAAAGGGAGACTTTATTTGAACGGGGGACATTTTAAATTAATTACAGACCAAAAATCGGTCTCGTTCATGTTCAACAAGAAAACAACAAGCAAAATTAAAAATGAGATCTGGTGGAGAATGAAACGTTCGAGTTACTCGTTCAACGAAAAAAGAACACGAAACTCTGGACGCCCTCTCTCGTGTCTGTAGCTCGGCTGCTTGCAAAGAAGAGTTAAAGAAACTACATAGAGAGTTGTGCCACCAAGGTGTTACACGCATGGTTCACATGAGGAAAATCAAAACCTCCCCTATTCAGTAGATGATATGTCTAATTTAAAAATGATATCGGAGACCAGCGATGGGGTTATCCACATATCACTCAGTAGAGCATCAGTTTTAGTAGGGAAATCAGGTATGGGTACTCCAGACGAATCGAGTGTTGAGTTGGATGAGAATTTCCGAGCAAAGCATTCAGCCTTATCCGTTGTAGATGTCAGGACTTTGGTTGAAGAGAGGCGGAATTACGGATTTGTTGTTGTCCAGCACACACTTGCAGAGCCACCAATAATTTCTTCAATCGAATTTGCCAAATGCTACAAGCTGATTCGTTCTGTCAGTAATTTGGCTTCATTGAAGACACGCTTGCATTCGTTACGAGCAGAGACAAAGAGAGGGACTTGTTGCCGACTGTACCAAGTGTTCTGTTTTTATGGACCCATGCGCAAGATCTGGGGTGGGGCATGATGTATTCTGGGTATCCCAAAGAACCAATCGTGTCTCTCCTTGCAAATGCCAAAATATGGGTGAGCCCCTCATCCCGCCTTGGAATTCTATCTGGGCCTTCTCCTTCTTCTGGTCAACTGATCAAACCCATCTCTTTCCAGGGGCGTGAGAAATCCTCCGCCTTCCCTGCAATTCCATCTCTCCTCCTTAGTCACCTGACCAAAACCGCCCCTAAAGGCTAGGCGTGGTCTAGTCCAACGGCCAAATTTTAATTATCGTTTAAAATTCTTTTTTAACGTGCTTTTCTGCTGGAAACCTGTCTGCTTCTAAAAGCTAATTCTTATCAATTGTCCGAATTTGCGGCCAGAGGTATGTTTTCCAATGGTCGTAAAAATATTATCTGTTTCTTTCTGGGAAGTCCTTGGACCTCCAGAATAGCTCGTCATGTAGTCTCGGTTGTAATCAAAATCAGATGGTCTCTTTGTTTTATCTTTCCAGCGGACAAGAAATTTAATTACCTTCTTCTATTTTTTTTCCAATAAAAAAAACAAATATCCTTTTCTTTGATTTTCTCTCGTCTGGTCAGCGGTATATCTTCAGTCTGTCGAAATTTAGTGTTTTTCAGTATTTTAGTTTTTTTCTCATTAAAGACAAACATCTTTTTCTTTCATTTTTCTTCGTCTGGTCATCGGTATATCTTCAGTCTATTGGAATTTAGTGTTTTTTTAATTTACTAGCGCCTTTACAATAGTGCCATGTCTCTCCCTTACCTTTCCTGTCATTTACTTGTATATGGCATCTTAAAATCCCCAAATCTATTAATACACTATTTATCATGCATACTAATTCATGCAGCAAAAAGAAGAGATAATCTTTTCCCTTTGGTTTTCATGCAATGTTTTCATGCAATTTCTTTAATGGGTCTTTCCTTTTCATCTGTTTCTATGCAATGTTTATAATCAGTCCTTCCTCTTTCTCTTCCTCTCATGCAATATTTTCATAAAAATCTAAAAAGAAAGAAGAGGAAAGAATAATTACAAACATTGCATAAAATATTATGCAATGTTTGTAATTATTCTTTCCTCTTCTTTCTTCTTTTCCTGCAATGTTTGTAATCAGTCTTTCCTCTTCTGTCTTCATAAGAGATCTTTCATCTTCTTTCTTTTCATGTAATGTTTTTAATCAGTTCTTCCTCACCTGTTTTCATACATCGGTTTAATATATGGGGTTCCCAGCACCCCTTAAAGTTCCCCCTTTTTATGCCCTGTTTAGTCACCTTTCTCTTCTCCACAATAGGAGGCTTCGGTCTCTCATCAATAAGTGTTGGTTCTGGGCCCACCTTCTCCGTCAAATCTAACCTGGTTTCTTTTTTATCTTGGTTCAACATATTTGGGTAAAGAACACTGTATGGCAACCCATCCTCGAGCCGCCACGAATTCGCCAGAATATCATCAACCGATCTCTCTCTATACCTGTTTAGTTTCCATATTGCTGTCACTATAGCAGCAATAATTACCAGGCTACTTATTGATACTGGCTAGTTCATTATGGTCTTCTTATTCTCCTCCCCTACTGTACTCTGTCTTAAAGTATGTAGTTTTTCCCTCAACTGATCCAGGTTAATTCTGTTTACAGGCTCTTGGAACTTTGGCATTTTCTTTGGGATACTTTCAGTGAATTTGTCCACCACTGGTTTCCATAAGGCTTTTCTTTACTGTTTCTAGGAGTGAGTCCCATTCCTCATACTTTTCTTCCGCCTGATAATATGATGGAAGTGAAATGGGCACTCCAAAGGCCGAACATCCCAGTGGCAGCTTAATTAGGGACAATGAGGGTCTCTCTCCAAGGTTCTAGTGGGTTCTTCCCTATACACCCTAGCCAGATCAATTTGTCTCTGGGTAGAAATTGCTCAAATCACGTCAGTGATACTAACAGCCTGGGCAGCACCGCGTTCGTATTTTCACTTGACAGCTTTCTTTATTTTTTCTTATCTCCCTTAAATAGTTCTAGCACACACGTAATATAGATGGAGATTAATGATGTACACGTTCCCAACGCGTCCGCCTGACACCCCTCACCTCTTCAGCTGTCAGTATCATAAATGTCGTCCTAACATTGCCATATACTCTGTTTCGACTCGGTACTCACTCACCGCCTCCAATCCCTGTCCAGCTTGGGTAAATTAACTACTTGATATACTTTAAATATGCTTTCCCGGTCCAGCAGTAGGATGGACATCAAGACCAACAACTTCTTATCTTCTAATAAGCTAACACAACCTGATGCATTGTAGTATTTCCACAATTCCTCGGTGGCGTCCACCGGTAACTTCAAACGATTGGGAAACTCAGCTTGTTTCTTTAATAACAAGTTACTATGGTTGGGGACAGGTGTCCTAAGGACAACATATCCAATTGCGCTCTTACATGCTCTAACAAAATCGTCGTACCTTGTTAATAATGCTTATTAGCTTGAAGTACTGCTGTACAAAGCCACTCAGTGCGTGAAATTCGTTTGCTACAGTTCTCTCCAGATATATATCTCCTGTCTCAACTCTCGTAAACCGCTTATCAACTGATTGATTACCTTATTTTTCGTTAGTTCTACTATTTTAACATTCATTATCGAAACGCTTTCTCTCGCCACCTGGGATAAGACCCTCTGATCCTTTTCTACCTCTCCCAGTTTCTTTCTTATAGGCTCGATATCGTCGTCGGTCACCGTTACAAACAAGACAGTGCTTTTCCTACAATAGACAGCTCTTTTCTTCCTGCTTTGCTCCACCCTTTCAGGTAAATCTTCTACCCTTCCACTGAGCCTCCAATACAGCTCCATAGAGTCCAGTAATCTAAGGTATTTCTCTTCCCTGATATATCATTCCTGTTATCCTGTTTCATCATCATCATCATCATCATCGCCAGTAGCAGTACCAGTCCTTTTACACCAGCCATTCCTGCAAAGACAACGAGATTCACCACGTTACTACTCTTGACTTAGTTAAACTTTTAGTGGACTGGTTGATTTTAGACAGACGCGCGGTGTTTTCCGCCTCAGGGTCGGGTCCCAGCGATACCACCGCCGGATACATACGGGCCGATGTGCAATCCCACGCCAGCACCAGCATGTCCCGGTGACGTGCTATCCACACCTCTATCCCCATCAACCAATCCCTACTGTTATTTACTGGATGGGCATTTAATAAACCCACCGGCACCGAATCCACTCATCCCATTGTTCACAGCCTTATTCTTTTTATTGAAATTCTGGGTTTCCCGTCCCTCTCAGTCTCTACTTAAGACTTAATTCTGGCTCAGCTTCTTCTCCCCTTAATCGTTTTCGGAGTTGGGACAGAGGTATCTCGCCCGCTTCCTTCCACTCATTCCTTTCCTCATTTTCGGAAGGCTTCAAGCCTTACTCCTGAACCTCTCCACACGGATCTCTCGTCTTTGTCATAGTTCTGCGACGCCTAGCTCTACCTCCTTTCTCCCTTTATTCGCCCTATCATTTCTCTTCTTTTGTGCTTTTTTATCCTTCTATGCTCGATTATCAACTGGTGGTGGTCTTCTCCCATATACTTCCTACGGGGTTTTAACAAATTATCTATGGGTAAAACCACATCTCGCCTGTACAGCATATAGTATGGCGAGAATTTAGAGGTTTCGTTTATTGTAAAACTCACGGCCGCCAGAGCCTGTGTTAATTACTGGTCCCAATTCTCAACTTAAGCCAACTTAACCAGTATATCTCCCAAAGTTCTATGAAACCTTTCTACTTTTGTATTACTCTCGAGATGATAGTGGAACGTAGTTATGTGTGCTATATTCAGGCTTGCCAGGGTCTCAGCCATTATTCTATTCACATTTTCTTGTCCATTGTCCGAGACCAGTTGGCCAAGGGCTCCATACCTAGGGAATAATATCTCATTCAATATTAAATCCGCCACTGTCTAAGCTTTCTTATTTGGCACGGCATACGCCTCAGGCCAATTTGTTAGCCAGTTTACAAAGTAAACAATTTACAATGAACCCCATCACCTGTCTTACCGTCTTTGTCCAGGTCAGGTTTGATTCCTTCCCCATTTATTACAAACCCCAGCTACTTTGTTTCTTCTCTCAGGAATTGGCACTTCGACAGCTTCAATTTCAGTCCGTGCCCACCAATCGTCCCAGCACTTGATTCAAGTGGTCAAAGTGCTGTTTCTGAGGACAGCAGAATGTCGTCCAGATAGGCCATAGCGAAACCTTTGATGCCGCCCAGCACTATGGACATTAGCTGCAGAAAAATTCCCGATCCAAATGGCATGACCCACAACTGAAGCAGGCCGATGTGGCAACGCAAATGCGACCTTCTATCTATCAGCCTCATTGAGGGCTACCTACCAATAACCTGATCTCAGGGCGATGGTAGAAAAACACCTAGCCTTCCCCAGGAGGGCCAGTATGTCATCGATTAGTGACAAGAGTACTGGGGGTTTCGAGATGGCATTCAGCTTCCTGAAATCAACACAAAATATGTACCCACCATCTATTGGGAAGCTCCAAGGTGACCTAGACCTCTCAATTAACTCTCATATCTCGGGCCGCCTCTTCCACAAGAATACTCTTGTGTATGGGCGTCCGGTAGGGCCTTAATTTGATCGGCGCTTCGTCACCGGTATATATTTTCATCTTGACCGTTTGGGTTTGACCTAACTCCCTATCCGAATTAGTCACCACATTACGATTGGGCTTCAACAGACGTCCTATTCTGGCCCTTAACCTCCAAGGAACAATGATATCCTCGTCCCTTACTTCTCCAATTCTGTCTGGGACGCTTCCTTCCTCTCTATCAAATTTCACCTGTTATATGGACCCCAGTAGTAAGGCCTTTCCTACCTCTTCCCCTTTTGTTATTTTAATTGTTTTGTTGACCTGAGTGGCCAACATTATAGGCACCACCTCTGCTCTTTCCACCACTGCCTCGCACAGAACCACTTCGTTCTCCCCAGGACTGCGCACCTCCATCGCTGTTAATTGGACGATTTCTTTCATCTCCCTTCTTCCAGTGGCCAGTCTGCCTCTACCTGACACCGCTGTTCTAATAATTCGTCGGCCAACACTGCTACTGACTCATCGGTTGCTTCTCCCAAGGGCGTCTCTACGTCGTCTACCAACAATACAGTGGGATGGAATATGTGTGCCCTGTGTTGATACCGCCAATCCTTTCCTAAGATCACTTCCTCACACAATTCTGGTGTTACGTAAAACCTATGGAAATTCTTTGTCAATCCTACCTTTACTGGGTGTCTCGCTATCCCCCTTATGGTCATAGGCCTCCCATCCGCTTGACTCAAGTCTTTTCTTTCTGAGGTTTTTATATCGTTCCACCGATGCCCCTGTATTAATCAGGGCCCTCATCGTCGAACCACCTTTCACTGTTTTACATGTCAGTTCTCCTCTTTGAGTTAGCAGGGAGAACACCTTAGACGCCTCCCTTCTGGAGCGACGTTCTTCCGCCCATCCAAACATGGGTGCCGGCAGCACTACACTCCAACTTCCGTCACCACAGGAGGGGGATTGATTGGGCTCTTATTCCCTCGTGACGCTGTCTCTTATTCCCCCGCCCCTGGCAGACGTTTCTAGGTTCTTCCCTATTTTCTTTCAGGTGTCCTGGTTCATTGCAGGACCAGAACCTCCTTTCGGGGCACTTCTTAGCAAAATGAACGACCCGGCCACATGTCCAAAACCGCAATCCGTTCCACTTTAACTAGGCCACCTTCCCTTCTACTTTTTCAGTAGTGCAATGGCGCTTCTCTGATTCTGTCTAGTAGGGGCACGCTTGTTGGCGTGGAGGTCGGGCGCCTTCATCATTCCGCACCATTTCGCCTTACGACCTCAACGACCGCATCTTGTACATTTTAATTCGTCGTGGCTCCGAGGTAGTCCCCATTTTGTTGGAAAGTCCACTGTTCACCTCCGTGATGACAGGTCCAGCATCCTGCCAGCTGTGGGCTTATAACATCCATGGCTCAACATACAGGCCCTTCTATTAGGAATATATTCCCATTCCTTCGGATGGTAGATTTTTGTGTGGGTTTAAATTAGTCCTAATGGAGCTATGGTCCGGTACGTGTAACGTTTGACCAATGTAATTATTTATGAGTTTGGTCTGATTAGGAACACAGTTTCTTAAGGGCATTTGAACTCGTAAATAATGTTGGTTCTTTTTAGTTTTGATTTTGCGGGTGTGTTGTTAAGGTTAGCTGTTTTAAATTTTTTGTAATATATAATTAATTCAATTTTCTTGTTCAGGTCGACTGGGGTTGTGTATTTCTTTATGATATTTCTAAGAGAAAATTCATCTTGCTTATAGTTAACATGTATTCGGCTTTTGTTGTAGATGTTATTGTTTTTATCCGTATGTTCAGTCTCGCTATTAGTAACTTTACAAAGAAATAGTATAATCTGATGGCCGATGAGGTAGTTACGAAAACTACCGCCTACTTTACATTATTAAGTTCTTTAAGGAAAAGGGGAATTTTTTATAACTACTAAGTAAGTATTAACTTTTAAAATTAAAGTGGCAAAATGTTCTGCTTGTGTTTTTTTATATAATGAAGTGGCGAATGTGTTATTACTGAATTCTAGGAAACGTCTAAGAATGAAACTTTGTTTTTTTGACAAAGTTCATAGGTAAAGTAAAGGAGTATTTTTTTGGGGGGGGTGGGGTTCGAATGTGGTTTTCAGATTATCAGTTTTTAAATAATTCACTTGTTTTATATCATTGACAGAATCATCCAAATGAAGTTGCAAACGATGATTTAAACAATGCCAGATTACAATGTTAGGGAAATCTTTATTAAGTCTAGTGCCTACCCCAGAATTGCGACCAAGCATTACACTTGCACCATTAGGAAAAACAAAACAAAGCAATCAAATTATTTCTCAAGTATTCATTACCAAATACAGCAAAGTGCAAACTTTCCAACATGGTATTATAAATTTGTTCTGATCCTTGACATTCTAACTCCACCAAATTCAAGAAAATTGTTGGTGATAAACCACAATCTTCAATTTTCACAAAAATTATAAGCCCTTAGTAGATATCGTTGAGGCTTCATCTATCATAACACAGACTTTTTTTTTATTTTTTGTAACAATTTTCATAAATATTTCACTTTTAATTTCCTTTGCAATATGATCAACTATTTTCACAGCAGTTTTACGAGAATGAAGTCCAACACCCCTGTCCAACCCATTCTTTATTTGTAGCTCAATCTCATCTTCAATATCAGAAAATGGCCGGCATCGCTTTGCCAAACTATAGACTATATTGAAAACTCTGCACATAGAGGCTATATGTTTCTGATTCAATGCATCAATGCATTTTGTAATTGTATCAACCGCACGATATTGTAGTTGCTTTAAGCAAATACTGTGGGCCTTTGATGAAATGGGCTCATTCATTTTTTTCCGGAGAGATGTTTGTTGGATTGCTTTATCTCTTCCCGATTCAAAAATATTGCTCATTCCCTATCCTAATGAGGCATGGCATCACATCACGTTTACAGAATCAAATTTTGCACAGTACGACATCATAGTTTCTTATTACGAACTATTAAGCCATCATATTTTTCTGGAAATTTTCATATTGTTCATTACTCCAGTAGTCTGGAAGTAAACTTGTTGCATCTGCCTTATATCCATCTTGCACAGTGTCAGTATCTGCATTGTTTCCATGCTGAACAGTCTCAATAGTTGCACAAGTTCGCCATCTAATACAACATTAGAACCAGAAGCAGGACCAGATATATTTTTTTTTCTTCGATTTGGTTCCATTTCACTCTCACTCGACTCGTGCCTTTCAAGTTTCAAGGATATTTTGCACAAATCCCAATAAACTTTGCTGTCTCTTCATTTTAAGTCTGAATCATGAAATAGAGACAATTTTTAGAATTTTATTGTGTCACAAGTTGTAACAAACATGTACATTATTTATAGATTTATAGTTATACTTAAGTATTATTATTTAAAAATTAGAATCTAAGAAAATGTTAATTTTTTTCAATTTAATTTAGATCTAGGTCTAGTAGATCTAGTTAATGTAAACATATTAATAAGTCATTTTCTGTAGGAATATTAATTGAACCTAGGCTATTTTTCTACTAGATTTAGATCTAGCCCTAAGTGACTAAATCTTATAGGAAAGGCACATTTAAACCTCTAAAAAACTACAAAATCAACCGCCATTTCAATTAAGATACAGATCTCAAAAGGCCAATTTTTTTTATAAACATAACTTATAAACATAACTTGCATAAGCTTAGTCGATCTCTACATTTTATGGGCCTAATTTAATCAAACAGCAAAAACGGCACTTGACAGCTCTAGCCTCTGGGCATTGTAGATATCTAAAACAGCCTTAGATCATCTAGATCTAAGACCAAAATAGAGAAAAGCTTGGAAAAAATCTAAAAAAAAACAAACAAAAAAAACGCTGACTAAAACGTTCAGCCGCCAGCTGGTGATTTGGTTCAGCAGAATATGACAGATATATACGCATATAACATGGTGTTAGGCTATATTAGCATATCACGTAATTACGCATGTTACAATAGTTAGATCGCGGTTCATTTACCCATTATGTAGTGTGCACTATGTTGTATTATAAGCTATATAGCTGTGTTTAAAAATACAAATTTACGCAATTTTAACAACTGGTTAACCGAGATCGCGGAATTTTAATCATCTGGTATAGGAAAAAGATGCGAGGGGTTTATCCACGAATATCAACGCAAGGCATATCCAAATTGCTCTCAGAAGGGTGACGGTAACAGATCTCCCGACATAGCTGGGTAACCTTCTCTCCCCACAAGGAGTCTTACGAAACACAATACAGTGTCAGACGGGAGTGGGAGTACGGAAAGTCGATAAAGAAGAATCGGGTAGATGTGCGAAGTACCTATTCGTTCGGGACCACAGTCGAACTGCGACATTGGCCTTCTCCTGTATCTCCGACTAATTCATTTCCAAGAGGAGATCGAGACCGAACCAGACCCCGAGTATCTTGACCGGTCCGTCCGTCCAGAAGAAAGATCCAAGAGAAACTCCTTTTTACGCATCCAACTGCAAGCCAACAGACTTGGCTCCTGTCATCGTTGCGTACCCTTTGATTTCTTTGCCGACTTGTTCAATTTAGGCTCTGCACGACACAAGAACCGAAACGTACCTGGCCGAAGTGGTAGGGAAATTTCGCAAAGGACCGGATTCGTCTACAACTTGGGAAAGAAGGGCTCCAACGTAAGAACGTATAGCAAAGGCGAAAGCACACAGCCTTGACGAATGGAGTGAGACAATACGAAAGGTTGCCCTTTTTCAACTGTGTGATCACTATACGGTCGAGGACGGACGCCTGTCGGAACCAGAATGCCAAAGTAGGGCCGGATGCGTACACAAACTGGACAAGAACCGTCGGAAGATTTGGCATTGGGGAGGCAAACGACAGAGATCTCTGATTGCTCGAATTTGCCAAAGGTCATCATTTCACCCTGGCCAACACTCTACACTCCCATAACTGTCTCGAACCGCAACCTGGTACTCAGCTAATGGGAAGATCCATAACCAAATCAATTTTATTTTGGTTCCAGCATTAACAGGGAAAAAAAGATATTTCCTGGCGCAGACATCGGCAGCATGATGACTTTTAAATTAAGGCTGAAAATTAAGCGCTTTTCAAAGGACTCCAGCATCCGATACAACGTTGAGAAACTAAAAGACCCTGAAGTCACTCAACTGTTCGAGACCAAAGTTATTCACAGCCCTGAACATAAATAAGTCATGTAGACACTTTTGAAAGAAGTGTTACAACAGCTGAAGAAGTTTTGGGTAAACACCGAAGGAAAATCCAATCGTGGGTCACGAAGGAAATCTTGGAAAGGAGAAAACTGAGAGGAAAAAATCACTCAAGTGGCGAGGTCTAAATCCTATATCAGGAAGTGCACAGTGACATGAGGAGAAAAATGCGGGCAGCTAAAGAGGGGTGGATACAAAATAAGTGCAAGGCCATTGAGAAGGCTATGCTTACTGGCAATAACAAAGAGGCCTATAATATTCTCAAATCTCATCAAATATTGCAAAGTGACCTGCACTCAACAGAAGAAGACGAAGTGAGTCCGCCAATACTGAAAGAAGAGGTTGAATTGGCAGTAAAGTGCTTGGAACCTGGCAAGTCACCCGGAGTGGATAATATTCCCTCTGAGCTGATAAAACATGGAGGTTAAGAAACAATCAATGTCATAAAAACACTATGTCAGAAGATTGGAGAACAAAAAGTGGCCTAACGAGTGAACTCATTGGTAATACCCCTGCCAAAGAAAAGAAACCTCAGGCAGTGTCGAAAGTATAAAACAATCATCAGTTATCCTAGTAAAGTCCTGTTCTATATAATTTTGAATAGTTTCAAATCCAAGACTGAAGAGCTTCTATCAGAGGAACAAGCAGGTTTTAGAACCGGACGAAGTACAATGGAACAGGTCTTCAAATGTCGGATCCTCTTAAAGAAACACCTGTAACATGAGCAGGACGTGTTCCACAACTTTATTGATTTCAAGAAAGCATTTGATTGTGTATGACATAACGGTCTTTGGCAAATCCCTAGAGAATTCATTGTAGATAACGGAATTATCCAAGTCATCCAAGCCCTATATAAAGATACCACCAGCGCAGTTCTTCTGGGAAAACTAATAGGAGGATTCTTTCGGACAACTCTCGGCATGAGACAGGGATGCGTACTTTCACCCACATTGTTCAAACAATTTCTAGAGAGAATCACGCAAGAAATCTTGAGCGACCATGATTCTTCAATCTCTATCGGTGGTAGATCCATCTGTAAATTACCTTTTTGCATATGACATTGACCTCATAACAGGTATTAACAGTAAGCTCCAAGACCTGACCAACAAACTTTTTGAAAGAGCAAGAGTATATGGAATAGAGGTCAACCCCGAGAAATCCAAAGTAATGGTGAATAGCACAAACATAGTAACACCAGTGTCAGCATTACCATGAATGGGAATTCACTGCAGGAAGTGTCCAGTTTTAAATACTTAGGATAAATCTTGTTTAAAGATGGTACCTGCAACTCGGAAATCCGCACACGGATTGCCGCAGCTATTGCAGCAACGGCCAAATTGACAAGAATATGGAAGAGCAAAATCAGCTTTCAAACAAAGTACAGACTATACAAATTGTTGGTAGTCTCCATTCTCCTATATGGATGTGAAACGTGGACACTGTTGGCAGATACAGAGAGAAGGATCTAGGCGTTTGAAAACAAATGCATGAGAAAACTCCTTGGAATTTTCTATTGGGAACAAAAGACCAATGAGTTTGTGAGGTTTTCCGCACAAACTCGTTGAAAGTTTTGTAGGACACCAGGAACTTCTCGCCACTGTCAAATGAAGAAGAATGGCATGGTTTGGACACATTAAAAGGCACTATAACCTGTGCAAGATCATCAAGCAAGGCACCGTTGAATGTGGACGTAGTAGAGGAAGTCAACGCAAAAACTGGCTGGACAATGTGAAACAATGGACAGGTATGACTGTACCAGAATTGCTGATGGCTGCCGTTGGTAGACCGTTGTGGAAAAGAGTTAGTGTGGCTTTTGCATTCGGATCCGTCTTACGATTACAAAAGTCAAGGGGATGATGATGATGATGATGATGATGATGATGATGATGATGATGATGATGATGATATACGGCAGGAAGATGTTAGGACCGAGCAGTGAGCTTTGGGGACGCCTGCATTGATTACATGGTTCTAGAAGAGCTTGTGTGGTAATATCTTATGTCACACTTTGTCAAGAATATATCTTCGATATATCTAAGACTATCGTCCTTGTGATGCATTTATTGTCTAATGCCTATCTGATTTTGTGAGTAATGGCAGTTAGGATATCAGCAGTGGAAACATTTTTTGCTGTAACAAAAGAGAAGCTTTAATGACTGCAGTCAAGCATGACAAGCAGAAGCACGAGGATCAGCGGGTAGGTTTACGTCTAAGGCTCCACTGAGAATTGTCCTACGGAACAATAGCCTTGTGAATTAAAGCATTGCTTCGTCAATTTCGTGATATAATGTGCAAAAATAATTCTCTTGATAATTTTAATTCATCGTCATTTTTCCTCTTTGTTACCATTCCCACAGCTGATGTTTTCACTTCCATGACCGCAGAAGGAATGTGCGCACGGTCATTTTTGTTGGAGTAAATATCGACAAAGACTTCTCTCTGACAATTCAGTCTCATGGCTGACTAGAACTATGTATTAGTCATTAACTTAACAGTCAGATCTCTGTACAAGGTTAACTGGGTAACAATAAACCAATAAATCAGATTGTCTTTTTTTTTCGAACTCTTTCATTCTCTTTAACCTTTGACTGTTCACCTGTGATTACTTTTTGGAATTTTTTTACCAAAATTTTGAATGGAAAATCAATTTTGAAATTTTATCACTCGCCCAAAAAGTTACTTAACCTTTGCGTGCCCATTGTTCCATTCGTGGAAAATATTTTAAGACATGTTTTTTTTATACTAGACGAACATTAATTTTTATTTTATTTTATCAATAATATGCATGCTAAAATACAAAATATGCGTTAAAATACAATTTATGACATCAATTTATATTGATTTTTTTCAAATTCTGCAACCATGCCCGGGCAGTAAAAGGTTAATGGAATTCCTATTGTTTAAAATATCAGTCATGGAATTTAATTTGTATTCATCATTTTTTTTTTTTTTTTTTTGTCAATGTGGAAAAATCCTGTGGAGCGCATTTTGTCCTCTAGATTGACTTAATCGGATTAAAATAACGTTTTTATTGTTTGAATTCTTATAGGATAGGAAGGGGCTTATTATGTAACGAGAGGAAACTGAATATGTGAGAACGCTAAATTAAAACTTTCTGAGATTAATTGTTTTTCATCAGACGGGTCTGGACACACAGTCTAGCCGATCTCATTCAGTTTCAGTTACGCTTTTATTTTTAAGTATCTTATCTTTGTGATAACAGAAGGTCTGCTAAAATTATCGCGAATGATTTAGAAATTAGTGCTTTTTCTTTACACTTAGTATTTACTTAGTAAATTAATTTAAAATTACTTTTTATTATAGTAGCACTTTTTTAAATTGAAATTATGATCAGACTCATTACGGAGAGCGACTAATGCTCTAATGCAATGTACTGTTTTGTAACATATCTCTTTTTTGTTCATCTTTTATTTAAATTCTGAACAGATTTTAGATACTGTGGTGGAAGTTATTTCTCTGTCATTGATATTCTTGGTCACTACCCTCATCTAAGATTGTAAATGTCTAGTGGTTTGTTTTGAACCCAAGGAGACTTGAAGGCTCTTGTTATGCCGTGGTTTTTCTGTTGCTGTATAACTAACAAACTTTGTTGGATATAATGGCCAAATGCCAGATTCTGATTATTTTTTAAATGAATAAAAAGAACATCAAATGTAAAACTTTAGGTGACTTCTGGCAGCCTTTTGGTGCAAATGTATTTACAATCTGTTTAACTGTGTGTTCTTTGGCTATATTCACATAAGACAATAATCATTTAAAGAGAGTTCAACCATTAAATCTTAATATTGCTTCAAGCATTTCGTGGCTTTTTAATTCCAAAAAGTTGTCTGCTACCGGCTGATGGTTGGCTTCCATTCTCTCATATCAACTTGGTCTGCAACACTCGGCTACCCCTGGTGTTTCGGATCTTAACTTTCTCGGCAACTGCGACAAACGACTGAACTCTTCTTCTCAGTGCTCTCTATGTGGACGGACAGGGTTAGGCAGCACAGTTGAAGTCTATAAAAAACATTTCCTGTCTATCTCTTTCCCTTCCTTGCTCCAAGGTGTAGCAGTACGTGAAAAATGGACGATCTCACTGGGGTACATTGCACTGATAACTGACTCTTTACACTTCCAATGCATGATGTTCAGGGGTGACTTCCAAAACCTCCAGCTACGAAGTAAATCAACCTTTACTTCGATCGTTCTAACTCAGCGCAAGGCTAACTTGAGTGCGACCATTATAACCATGCCAAAATTCTAATGTTAAAGTAAGTACAAACTTTTCTTTGGTTGTTCCAAGTCTGCAGAAGGCTGACCTGAGCTCGACCTTAAATATGATGCTTATACTTACCCTAACTCGGGAACCAAAATGAAAATGGACATACCTAAGAGAAATTGAGAACTTTGTTTCAAAACAGTTTATATATAATAAAAAAAAAAGAAAGAAAATAAACGCTCCGTTGTAGAATCCGATTTTTTTTTATATGTTTCTTGTTTACATTCGAACACGCAACCAACTACAAAATACGCAAGCATATTGTCGTGTTTTTCTATTTCAGATGTGTGGTTAAGGAACAACAGGAGTTCACGTTGAATAAGAATAATTAATAATTTATTTTCAAGGTCTATACCCGTTGGTTCCCTAACTGGAAGTCCTCTCCCTCCCTCATGAAGATTCCCTTTATCCTTTGTGTTTGCTCAGTGTTATTCTCCTTAGACCACTGTGTTACGGCAACACCACACGTACAACCTTTTACATTACATAATCACCAATCCGTCAACCAATTTTCAAAATAGATGTCTCCAGAAAATCCCCTAAAAAACATGACTAACCAACAAATAAAACCGACCTCTGACACCGACAAAATATAAATTTGAGATCAGAGAGAGAATGGATGATACACCATTTGCTTAGACTTTACCTGGAGGGTGTACAATGATACATGTGATAGCGACCATTTCACCATCATGATGAGGAACAGTGAGGTGATCGATGCAGGCTAAGCAAGACCGGTGGGGAAATTTTGAAAATCTATATACAGATAAACTAACTCAAAATAACATAGAAACAGCAGAAAATTAGGAAACCTTAATATTCATAGCAAAAGAATGCATCCCCACAAAACCCAACACCACGTAGAAAAGACAGGCCCTGGTTGGATGATAAATGTCAAGAAGTAATTAAACTACATAAAACATTATTTAGAAAATAAATCGGCAACTTGACCAACTATAAACTAAATAGAGCAAAGGTCCTTAAGCAATAAAAAAAAAAAAAAGAACTGTTGGCAAAAAAACTAAAACTAAATTATTTTTAAAAACCAAAATCAGTTTTGGAAATGATTAGAAAATTAGCTGGCAAACACCAGCTTACACTGATAAAACATCTCTCAATAAATAATAGCACGATAACGGACAAAAAGGCTATAACAAATATATTGGCTGAAAATTCTAAAATTCAAAATTCTAGTTCTGTCCAAGAGAAGACTCCATTAAAAGCTCACATCATTCAACCGTAGAACCGGACAATGTCCACTATGAGATCTTAAGACAGCTACCTAAAAAGTTATTAAAATTGTTACTCAAAATATACAATATCTGGAGGAAGTTCTCAGAACAATGGCGACAAACAACTGTCATAGCGATTCCCAAACTAGGAAAAACAATTCAGACCCTGAAAATTATAGGCAGATTTTTCTCACATGGTTTACAGAACGAGAACAAAGAAATAACATACCAACTTTATGGCCTTTGATCGTCCGCAGATAAGTGAATAGAAAGTACTTTTTTCTTTCGCTAGGCCGTGCACATATTGACCAGTTTCCACATGTGTGGATGCCTTGGTGATTAGGAAGGTAAAAGAGGCCGTTCCTCAAAAAAACGGAAGCAAAAACTGAAAGCGACCGAAGAGTTCTCTTCTCTAAAGGAGCCAAACTCCCATGAGCTCAACCCAAGGGAAAACAACTGTGGTCTCCCAACAAGTACCCCCTCCCTAGACAGATTCATAAACCTGCACCAGAGGTACAACTAAAATGTAACAAAAACAAAACTTCACAACATGTATTACAAATTTAAAGAAACATGGTTTTGCAATCGAATGAAAAAAGAAAGAGTTCGATGTGGAGGGAGGATTATCCTCCAGTTATGGTTCTGCTGAACCCAAAACCTGAAAATGACTTATGTCAATAAATGTTTGGGCCATCTAACACGACGGCCAGATCTGGTCACAGTCTCTTTTACTACCTCCGGTGCCACTGGTGATGGAGGAGTCACTGAAGTGTCCATGCTGAGCCAGGTAGTGTCCAAAAAGGCAGGTTTTAATCTGTCCATAGCAATGCTTTGTGTTGCATTGTTAACGCTCACCATAAAATATTTCAAATGTCTCTCAAGGACGTTGAAGGGTCCCCTGTAGGCTGGCTGCGATGTGTGGGACTTATCCAAGTCCCGCACAAAAACACGTGTGCATGTCTGAAATAGTTTAGGCACATATACCTGCCTTTGAACCTGTGGAGAAGACTTATATGCCGAGTTCGCCATTCTCGCGGTAAGCCGATCAACGAACGAGGTCAAGTTCAAAACTTTTTGTGGAGGTTGCAGGAAAAACTGTCCTGGGAATCTGAGTGTGGTGCCATAAACTATCTCAGCAGATGAACATTTAAGATTGTCTTTAACCGCAGTGCGGAGTCCCAGAAGAACCAACGGTAGATGCTCCAGTCAATTTGCCTGATCCATCACGGCCCTTAAAGCTGATTTAAGTGTACGATGAAGCCGTTCCACTAAACCATTAGCCTCAGGATGATAAGCGGTGGTTTTGATTCTTTTACTCCCCAAGATCCTCATCAGCTGGTTGAACAGGTCTGACTCGAATTGCCGGTGCTGGTGTCACATACAACTTCCAATTGTGTGTTTGGAACATGTATTCTCGACAGCGTCAAGGACGTGTGGTTCTCTTGTAGCAGATGCTGTAGTTGTTGATCCTTTTCCTGTGCTTCTACAAATGATTGATGTTCCAAGCACGGGTCCAGCACAAAAGCATTTATGCCACGAGACATAGTGTCTGCAGGTATGTTGTCCGTTCCCTTGACGAAACGGATATCTGAAGTGAATTGTAACAGATAATCCAAGTGTCTGGTTTCACGTGGGAAATACTTGTCAGAGTTTGACCGAAGAGCTCCCAACAAGGGCTTGTGGTCTGTCAGTAAGTAGAAAGTCCGCCCTTCCAACAAATGTCGGAAGTAACAGACAGCTGAATAAGCTGCGAGAAGTTAACGTCCAAATGTGCTGTACCTGGATTTCGTAGAAGTTAGTTTCTTGGAAAAGAAGGAAATTGGTTTCCAGTGGTCATCGATCATCTGCTGTAGTACTGCACCCATACCAATCGAAGAGTCATCAACTGCCAAACACAACTCGCTATCTGGGACAACATGTGACAATTCAACTGCTCGAGACAATAATACCTTAATTCGATGGAAGGCTGCCAAGGCTTCGTCAGACAAAACTATGTCACAATTTTTGATCGCTCAACATGCATAACATACCAAACTACATTTACGGTGAAACACATTTGTTAATGCAATATTCACTCACAAAAAAATAGTTATTCTCATAATCCAAAATATGTTTATGTTGATAAACTATTAAAACATCAATCAAAGTTTACCGTGAGTCAGAGAAAGATATACCCTTCAAAAGAGAAACAAAATATAAAGTTATTTGGCAGTGGGAACACAAAGCATGGAATTGTGAAAACAAAATCAAAAACAAGACGAAAGTATTGTAAGAACAAGAAAAATATGCCTTTAAGATGCTACAAAGAGATCTGAGCAAAATTAAAGGGGTAATAACATGACGTGACCAGCAAGAACGTATTGCAGAAGCTGGTATTGCTACTGTAAACAGAAATAAAAACGCAGACTAATAAACAATAACTGAAGAAAATTAAAATGAAGCAATTAAACTACCACCCTTTCCGATATTAATCCAACAGAAAAAAATATTGTGGTTCATCATTAAATGTATGTATTGGAGAATGAAAAACAATATCCTACGAAGATCTTTGGGAAGCAAAAAACAATAGAAAAATTAATAAAATCAATGATTAAAAGACAGACAAGGTTAGAGAATGGCAAGGAGCCCATATTAACATTAGGCAAGATGTCTTCCGAAGCTGTGAACATGGGCACAGAATTGTGCAATGAAATCTGTCGACGTTCCGTTCGTTACATTCGAGAGGTCAAGACTTCAGAGGAGCGTAATCTGCGGTCGAATGACGAAATTTGTGAGTCGTTTCGTCGACATTTCGAGAGTCGGTTTAACAAGGAGCCTGATGAAGGCTTTCACAGCTATCATAGGCGGGGGGCGAGGTCTACGCAGCATTGAAGAAAGTCGGCAGAGGTAAGTCTCCGGGTCTGGATAGTTTGCCCTATGAATTGTACTTGAGGCTATCGTATGTCTTTGTCCCGATTTTGACTATCGTGTTCAGCAACTGGTTCCACCAGAGGTCCGACCCGACTGGATCTCCAGGGGTGTGATCACGCTGTTGAAAAAGGACAAGGGTGTTAGGTGGGATTTAGACGATTACAGGCCCATAACTCTGGTAAGCACAGATTTAAAAATTTTGGCCAAGATCCTGATGGAGAGTTTGCAGTTAGTTGCCGAGATTCTGTTGGGACCCGACAAGACTTGTGCTGTGAAGCGCCAAACAATTCAGAGCAATCTGTATATGATAAGCGTGATCCTAGAGATAGTAACAGACGAGAAGTAAGCCGCAATGATCAATTTGGATCAGTCCAAGTCATTTGATAGGGTTGACCATCGCTACCTGACTTCTGTCCTGCAAGCCGCCGGATTTGAACCCGACTTCTGTCGGTGGATTAGCCTCCTGTATCGCTCCCCCAGTGCTGTGATACAGGTGAACGAAAGGCGGTCGCGCCAGGGTTTCCGCGTACGCCAATGAAGTATCTACTTTCGTGTCGTCCCGCAGAGACAGCTGGAGAAAAATTGGATAGAAGTCGAGGCGAAGGTCGGCGCGGTGGTCGAGACTAATCGCCGAATGAAATTGTCCTTGAAGCACAGGGCTGAGGCGTGTACCGCTTACGTCTTGACTCTTGTCCTTTATCGCTTGTCTATACGCCCGTCTTGTGGGAGGGACACAAGCATCACATCGACGGAGAATTTTGTGCTCAATGTCCGCGTCATGGGTGGCTATAGATGCCGCACTTGAAGAGTCACAAACTCACCTCAATTTTGGCAAGGAGTGTAAAGGCTGCTTTCCCTTACCTTGCTACCACTCCTCTCGTCTCGTGAGCGCCATCGTAGTCCCCGGGATCAATCGAGTTTCCCCCTTGAGTGTCGATCGGCCTTGAGGGTCATTCTTCGGTCCAGTGACCTTTCTCAGCCTAGGATAATCATCTATCGTGAACTAGTGGAGAGGGTCGACTTGTGGGCAGATGAGTTTCGCTTGTTTTGGTCAGCGGCGGTTTACCTCAGCAACCCTGAGTTTTTGCTTACATGGCGACCGGTTCGGAATAGGCTATCTCTCAATGACAAGGCCTTCATATAGGGCTTGGCGGATTTGCCAGACTGCGAACGGGCCGACCTTGGATTAGAGGAAACGGCTGCGCACGCTTTCTACCATTGTCCCCGGGTGCGCCTTCTATGGGACTTTGTCGCCACAAATGGTGATTTGGACGACCAGGAAGGAGGAAATTTTGTGATGTGAACGCTATTCTCATCAGGATCTGGTCAGATTCTTTGAGCATCAGCCCAGGTTGAAGATCAGATCTGATAGAAAGCTTTTGCTATCGACAGATTTTAACGAAAATACAAAATTTATTTACATCATATACAAAGGTAAAAGCGGTATTTTGATTTAAAGGAATATGAACGAACAATGAATATAGTAATGAAGGCAGAACTGAGTAAATGTAGGGATACTGAACTTAGAAAATATAGCTGTAACTAATTTAAAGGTAATTTAGGTTGGCATAATAAATCACAGTTCGAAAGTTCAGTCCAAATGTCCGGCAAAAGCGATGAAAGGTTTCTGGTTAAGTCCAATGAAGAACTTTTTGTAGTATGTAACCCAAGTGTACGGAACAGGTTGGTTGAAGACTGGGCGATATGCATGCAGCAATTTCCTAAACCAGGTGAGTTAGGTTGGCAGGAAAAGCTGAAGTAAGGACCTATGCGTAACCCGGAGTAAGAGTCAGTGGTAGCCGGGAGTAATAATTGCTAGAAATAGTGGAAGATAGTGTCTATGGTAGCAGGATGGAATAAAGTACAAGAGTGCCTGAAGTAAGAGTGGATAGGAAATCCCAACTAGCGTTCAGTTGGCAGACAAAGCAAGGTAACTCAGTACAAAACCCGTCCATGCGCCTTGGCCACAGTTTCTCCTCCTCTTGCTTTATTTACCAACTTCCTTACAGGGCAAGATGTGGCACAAGGACAGTTTTCATACATGGGACGGGTTTGTCTGCCTCCCCAAACGAGACTCTGCCTGAGATTTACCTTAAACCCTCCCCAACTGAGCCAGGTTGTAACACAAGGTCGATTTTTAGCGTAGGGACCCGAGTGTTTCCACTCGGTCAGCTGGTCTAAATTGATCTAAGCTGGCCAAAGCTTGACTAAGATGGTCTTAGCTGGTTATTGCTTGCCATAACCGGTCATACCGCGGCTATGTAACATATATTACACAACAATGGGGGAAACGCAAGAGAGGAGAGAGGGCCTCTGGCACGGAACAGATGCTACAACCGCAGCAACTACTCCGGCGGGGAAAAAAAGTATTTTCTCATCCTCTGACAATCCCTCCGACAGAATCCGGGGGAAAAGCTCCATGATTTTCTAAGTGTAACTTAGATGTGGCACACAGCCGAAAGGATCGAACTCACTATTCAGTCGTAATAGATCTTGCCCCTCTCCAAACGAGAATCTCCCCTTCGGCATTGCCTTGTCTGAGTTCCTCTCTGCCCGGGAAGCAGAAAGTTGGACAAGAGAGAAAGAGAAATGTCGAAGAAAAGTCGCCGGGCTATATGATATATATGAATCAATTTATAAAATAGTATACAGTTAATATAAATCTAAATTTAAAGAAAAATAATTTGCTGTTTTTAATGATTTGGGTAGAAAATTAAACTTTCGCTTCAGCAGATTTGTTTGCCAAATTGATAAAAAAACAATTGAAAAATAAAATTCTGCAAAATCTTTACTTTTTGGTTAACAAAGTTAATATTTTCAAACCAAATTTTAAATTTATGCAATCCAACAATATAATAGTAATTAATAAGTAGTATTAAAAAGAACAAGAATTTCTAGTGAAAAGAATCTCTTTTCCCCTAAGTTCTATTATATCTAAATTTAAATCATCTTATTGAAATCTACCCACATTATGCTGTGTGAGGTTACAGTGACCTAGGATTTGTTAGTCTGAACAGACAGAAAAAACCTTCAAAGTGAAAATCCCGACTGTGAGCATGGGTGAACCTATTTTGACACATTCTGTCATTTCCCTAGTAGTCAGGGTAGAAACAATGGGGAAAATGTCAAGAACATTTTGGGTATCTCACATATATTTCTTCTTTTTTTATAGGATTACAACAATTTTTTTTCTTTTTTGAACAAAGAAAACTTTTCAGAAATAGCATCTAGTCCTCAAAATTAATTATTGGAGCTCAAAAAACTAATCAGATGTACAAACAGAGTAATTGTACTTGGCATTAAAAAGCAGGAAGTGAAAATTACGACTATGCAGGAATATTTCCTATTATATACATGTAAATATAGTATACAATAAAATACTTCTTTTATTATTAGGCTATTGAGAACATATACGCCATAATGATCTATAAAATCTGCACCCTCGATGATAGTACTGTCTGCATACGATGCCATAAAGAGACTAACTTCTCTAGAAGTGTGACAAAGTGGGTGGTTGGTTGGTTGTTTTGTTTTATGACTCATCAACATCTCCTATGTCATTTAAAGCTAAAACAGTTTTAAATTGCATAAAATTTAAATTGTATACAACTGCAGATATTTTGTATACAATCATATGGTATCAACTATGTAGGTTAGTTTAATTACCAGTATTTCTGTCAGAATTTCTAAGCGGTGTCATTATTTACATTACAGGGAATTCCGAAATTAAATCTTTATCTAGGCTGTTCTCGTTCCACTGCTAGAGTTTAGGGATATCATCTAGTTTTCATTTTATTTAGTACCATACAGTTATTGTCTTCCGTTTTCACAGAGTGCAAGTACACACTGCTCGACCTAAGGATTGAACTCACAACCACTATGTCATTCACAATTCACAAACAAATGCTTTTACACACTAGGCCATTACTCTGTAGACTTAGATTTTATTACTACATTCCACTTTGTGAAACTCTAATCACAATTTTTGCTACACTTAACCTCTCAGTTAAACTCACAAGCATCACACAGACACACACACACAGAGTTTAACATTAAACAAACAAACAATATAAGATTTCAATAAAAAATCAACACTTATTACAATACATATCATTGTAATCTTTTTACAATATAAATGAAAATTGTTATTCAATATAAATGCCTTTGTCTTTTCTCTGTATTGTTCTATGCTTTTCTGTTTATTTTCGTTGAAGAATAATATGTGTTGAGGATATATGTTTTGCACACGCAGCCCAAATTTGAACATATATAAATCTACAAATGGTAACCCCGACGATCCGGTAATCTTCACATATTGATAACCACGACGTTCCAGTGGCCACGTGCATCAAAATCTCTACAAATGGTGACCACAACGTTCCGGTAATCAGTTATCAATTGGTCATCCACAAATAGCGACTACAACCCTATTTAAGAGAAAACTTATACCGGACCAACGAAGGTATAGCAATACGTGAACAAAAAATTTATTGAGAAAATCGTCAAGTTAATACCATGGCCGACTCAAACGACACACATATAGGGCAGCAGTTACCGTCACTTTACCTTCATATAACGAAACCAACGTCCAGGTTTGATTTGCTCAGCTAAGCGCTATATTTACAGCGAAGAAAATCACATCTCAGAATTCTCGCTACGCTTATGTAGTAGAGAAATTACCGACGGACGTGGCCATGAATGTGTTTGACCTATTGAACGAAATGACAGTGGATAAGCCATATGATATTCTTAAGGGCGCTATTATATACAAAACAGGCGATATGCACTTGTTCATTAGGCGTACAAATGTCGCTTGCTAGTTTCGTATTCCGGCATTACTTTTGTCGCGGTCGCCATTAGCCGCTCCTTAGAAAGACGGCCTTGACCTTCACAACTCCTGATCTCGCAAATTTAAGTCAAGCAACATGCGAGAAACCAGACGACTAGTTCAATATCGTTGATGCCAAACCGTACCTCGTGAGCATCGGATTATGCAGCGCTTTCTCAAACATCGGACAACAATTGTATTAATCTACGGTTTTCTACTCCCTCTAGCCGGGGAGTTCTTGAATGAATCGCTCCAAATATCATAAGCCCCTTTTTTCGTCCAAATCAAAGCTGCCCGGCCCGTTTAGGATCAAAGTGCAGTATCTGTGCTTTGTGATCATCCGGGCTGGCTTCTGTCGAACTCTCTAATGCAGAGAGGAACTCGGAGGAAGCTTTGCCGAAGGGCAAGGTTTCCTTCGGGGAGGTAGACAGGACATGAACCCGTCGAGGCGGGTTCAAAGGTCATATTTTTGGCCGAGCCTACGGGCTCGCGGGCTACCCACATTAAACCGGCCTTGTGCCACATTTAATCCTCGTGGGTGGATTAATAAATACCAAGCTGCTCGGCCCGTTTAGGATCAAAGTGTAGTATCTGTTCTTATCAGCTTAATATCTGATCGGACCTGCCGGACCATTTGGATTTTACCTTGGATTACCTTTGGACAAGTTTTGGATTTTTACCTTGGATTACCATTGGACAAGTGTTTTTACCAATCAGACAATGTCTGACACAAGGTCAGTAAAAAACGATCCGCCGGAAAATATAGGTAAGGTAAGTAACTCAAGGAAAAAGAGCAAGTGCCCACCTCAGTTCTTACTCACAACGGAAAACCTCATCCTACAAATACCCTAACTCCTGAAGTGGAGAATGATAACCAATTGCCTCCCCAAGAGGCATCCAACTTTGACCAAAGGACTCTTCCTGAAGAGTCAACCAAAACCGACCCTCCGCTTTCTAATAAGGCAACCGACTTAAACCAGCTGACTAATAAAGATGCACTGACCAAGGAATCACCCTGTGGCTGGAAGACCCCACCCACCTGCATTTTCAATTTAAAGGATTTCCTGGAGAAGGCCGAAAATTATGCCCATCTCATTACAGATGTCGACTTGGTGGTGGACCCCCAGGATATAGAGAATTACCTGGAAAGGACTGTGTCCGTGTTTGTGGTCGACAAGCGTTTACGTAAGATTTGCCGATCCACAAAAGACAACATTTTCAAGGCTCTGACGTCGTTTGGAATTTTGCCACAGCAAATTATCAGAGGTGCTGGAGTCTTTATGTGGGATGTACTGCTGCCCACACCCGAAGACTGTATTTCCATGATTAATAAGGAGTTGATAACAAAAGACCTGATCCTCCGTACGGAATACAAGGGTATGAGGAAGACCAGGGTGGCAGTTTATGAAGTACCAGCTTATGTCAAAGGAGAGGCGCTGGCTGCCTATTTCAAACAGTTTGGGCAGATAATCAGCGTCTCCTCCGACTTTAAACTAGGGGAATGGAGCTTCAATATCATGCTCTCGAAGGAGGCCTTTGGCTCCATTCCTAACTGTTTGAATATTGGCAAGAGGTCTTTACCTGTCATTGTGACTGGTAGAAAGCCGGCCTGCTGGAAGTGTGGAAAGCCTGGTCACCTGGCGCCTTCCTGTCCGGAGAAAGCGACCTCTGGGGTTCAGCCTGCCTCCAACAAAAACCCCCATCAGCCAACAATCAAGACTAGTAATGGTAAATCGTCAGATTTGGTGTTGCCGGCTACCCCTCTGTCTAAGGAAACGGAAGGGGATTGGAAGGTTGTTAGAAAGAGTAAAGGGAAGGGACAAACAACATCTATTACTTCCCCTAAGGCTTGTGCGTCCACGGACATGGACACTCCCCCTCCTCTCAGCCGTACGGGTGATACCTCGGTCACTGTTCCATGGACTGACAAAGATCCGTCCTTCGATAAAATTCAGGACATTATCAAGCTGAAGGAGTCTTTATCATCGTCAACATCATCCTCTGCAACAAAACCATCTTCGACTCCGGCTTCTCCAGCGCCAAAATCATCGTTACAAACAGACTCTACTCGCCCCTCATCCTCTGTCCCATCTTCCCCGTCCAAGTTGAAAAAACAACCCAACACCTCAGCAAGAGCCCTCTCTTTCTCGCCGAAAAAGAAGGATGCAATTCCCTTGGTTAACACCAAACCTCCTGTACCGTCCCCTATAAAAAAAGACAGCTTTACGCCCGGGAAGAGACAGAGGAGTCCTTCGGAAGAAGCTGGCGGGAAAAAGAGGAAAGCTAAGCTGGCTTATAACACGGGGAAGAATGTCTGCCGTGTGACAATGGAAAGTGAGGAGAAGGCAAAGGATTTTGCCAAGAGGACCAATAATTTAAAAGTCCTCCTGGCCATGAAGAAATGCAGTGACAGGGACCTGGACGATCCTACCAACTTTCCCAGGGCAAAGATGGTCCTGACTGTAGTCCGCATTGGGTCCGGATCACGGCAGATCTGGAGCATGATAGAGGAGGCTAAAAAGAGCTTCCCGGTGCCTTCTCAAGTAGTCATCACGAACAATGACGAATTGAATAAACTGAAACAGTTCTGTTGTGGGAGGGTCCCTGTTTTGGTTCACCCCTCCCTATACAGGGCTTTAAAATTAACATTCCCTTTGGATGTCGGAGGCTTGTCCCAGGATGGCTCCATCAAGACTGCGATAGGCACTGGTTCCATGGGTGAAGCTGTAGACATTCTCACTCCGACTATGTTTCAGGGCGACGCCCAACCCTAAGGTAAGTGTCTCACAATGGCTCTGTGGTTAGCAACTTTGAATGGGAGAGGGCTGAGGTCGGAGTCTCGGAGGGCGAGACTCGTACGTGATCTTCAGCATCTCGGTGTGAATGTTTGTTGTCTACAGGAGACCCATCTTATTGCCAGTGACTATGAGAATATTCTGTCGAAGAGGTTTCACCTCTACTCAGCTTATTTTGATAGTCGCTCAAGAGGGGTTTCTTGGCTGATCAGCAGGTCCCTGGCGGCGTCGTGTTCTCTTGTGTTCGCGGATCCGGAGGGCAGGCTTTGTGTCCTGGACGTCACCATAAAAGGAAAGTCTCTTCGCTTTATCGGGGTTTATGCGCCCAACGACCAGGCGGAGCGGGCGTCCTTTTTTCGTCGGGTCGAGCCGTTTTTGCGACGCCTCGGCAGGTAGTTTTAGCGGGTGATTGGAACGCCGTCCTTGATCCCAAATTAGATCGTAGTGGGTTAAGATCGGGCTCTTACAACCCGGACGTGAAACCGTTTCGTGATTTTATCGACAGATCTGATCTCGTCGATAAGTTTCGAAACGAACACCCCGGGCAATTAGCGTGGACTTGGACAAATAGTGGCGGCCCGGATTCGGTAGTTCGCACGAGCTACATCGACCGGGTTTTAGTTAGGAGAGTCGACGTAGGGCTCTTAGAGTGTCCAAGTTTTCATTCGATAGTTTACTCGGATCATCGGCTCGTCCGGGTGCAGGTAAACTTAGATAAGCCTAAACCTAGAATGAATAGTTACTGGAAGTTTAACACGTCATTGCTCAACGTGAAGGACTTCCGTGATCAGTTACTGATAACCATTCAGAGGGAATTGACGGGGAGTGTGCTTGGGAATAAGTGGTGGGGACACCTTAAGTCAGTCAACAGGTCATTTGCAGCTGATTATAGTCGTCGGCTCAATAGAGATAGATTAGCAGCGCAAACGGCAGCTGAATCTAGATTAGAGGGTGCCATTCAGTCGGGAGATAGTGGGGAAGTAGCAGTAGCTAGGGCCGAGTTGGCCTCCTCGCTTATCAAGAAGGACCAAGCTCTGGTAGTTAGGGCTAGGTTGAAGAAAATGTCTGCAGAGGCGACGAACATGGCTACAGAACTCAGGCAAGAGGAGTTGCGCAGCGCGTCAGATCGGTACTTTCCAAGCGTCACATCGCCGGACGGACGCCGGACGACTACAAACGAAGGCATCTGCGAGGCTTTTCGATCTTATTTCCGCGACCTTTTTACTAGGGAGCCCGGTCTGAGCCCCGCCAATTTCGACGCATATTTAGCCGACTTTCCACGTCTCGGGACGGGAGAAGTGGACTTGTGCGAGGGGGCCGTCACCGAGGAGGAAATCTGGGAGGCTTTGAAACAGGCTGGCCGGGACAAGACTCCGGGTATAGACGGTCTTCCCTACGAGTTGTACTTGAGGCTGTCGCCCGTTTTTGTTCCGCTGCTGGCACTGATGTTAAACCACTGGTTGAGGAACGGGACGATACCCAGACGCTTCACCAGGGGTGTCATCAAGTTGTTACGCAAGAGCAAAAGCGGAGGGGATGGGATAGGTAATTTCCGCCCTTTGACTATGCTGAATGTAGAGTTGAAGATTTTGGCGAAGGTCTTGGCCAACCGTTTGCAGCTTGTCCTCGATGGTCTGATAGGTCCCGAACAGACATGCGCTGTGTGGGGGAGGACTATCCAGGACAACCTTCATATGGTTCGCCAGATCATAGAAAAAGTCGACGGTGAAGCCGCGCTGATCAATTTGGATCAGTCCAAGGCATTCGATAGGGTGGACCATCGTTTTCTCGAGGCTGTTCTCGCCTCTGCCGGGTTCGGGTGCCAATTTCGATCCTGGATACGTCTCCTGTACAGGTCCCCTGGGGCACTGGTGGAAGTGAACGGGGTGAGGTCGGAGCCTTTCACCTTGTCTCGATCGATTCGTCATGGTTGTCCGCTTTCGCCTATGCTATATGTTCTTGCTTTGGAACCCTTCCTTCGCAAGCTAAAGGCGAATCCGGTCCTTCGCGGAATTTCTTTACCTGGTGCCAACAAATCGGCCAAGTGTTCAGCCTATGCTGACGACGTGTCTGTTTTCGTTAAGAACACCGCCGAAATTCACGAAGTCAGCAAAGAAGTTTGCCGGTATGAGATGGTGGCGGGGGCCAAAATCAATTGCTATAAGTCTGTCGGCTTGCGGTTGGGTGATTGGGAGGGTGTTCCTCTCCCCGGTCACTTCGGCTGGACGGACGGGCCAGTTAAGATACTCGGTGTCTGGTTCGGGCCCGGTCTTCAGCTAGACACCAACTGGTCGGAGGTTCGGAAGAAGGTCGAGGAAGCAGTTCGCCTGTGGACTCGAAGGAATCTTTCTTTGAAGGGGAGGGCGGAAGTGTGCATTACGCACATCTACCCGATCCTCCTCTACCGTCTTTCGGTTCTTCCACTCCCGTCTACCGAGCTAGACAATTTCGTTAAAGAGCTTTTCAATTTCCTTTGGAGAGGAAAAGCTCATTTGGTAAATCGCAGGGTCTGCTGCCTCCATCCTGCCGAAGGCGGTCTGGGAATGCCAAGCGTCGAGACACGTCATGACATACTCCGCTTGAATTTCCTAGAACGGATGTGTACGCCAAAGGACGATGAGGGCGAATTCTGGAAGGAAGACGCTCGTCAAGCTTTTCCATCCCTAGAAAGTGTGCATTCCGACGAGGTGGAGGCTCACCGCTCAACTGATGGAGAATGCCTCTTTTATCAGGAATGTAGGAAAGCGCTGTGCTGCCTCCTTGGGGTAAAAGAACACCTTTCTGACACACGGGATTTGTCACGGAAGGCTTTATATCGGGTAATTGTGAGGGGAAAGGCCAAGGACAAGCTCCCGAGCGAGCTGGGCCTTACGAACGGGGAGTTTCGCTCCGTCTCGCCTTGGGCGCCCGGGTTGAAATGTCTCAATAACGACGAGGCATCCCTCACCTGGCTGGTGTTGCGAGGGGCTCTCTGGGTCGGCAAAAAGCTCTGCGCAGCGTGTTTGGCGGCTACAGCCAAATGTGTTTGCTGTGGTGACTGTGAGGAGTCAATCGAACATGCCTTCTTTCACTGCGACGTTGTGCAACCTTTATGCAGGCTGATTAAAGGCTACATGGTTCGCGTCTTGGACGGAAAGCTTTTTGCCCTGGAAGCCAGTTCCGTTTGTGCCAACGTGGTTCCGTTAATGTCGAGGGATCAGCACTATGTGCTCTTGTGTCTGCTCGGCATTATGCGAATGGTAGTGTGGACGACTAGACAGAAGGAGTTTCACGCGGGTGAGAAATTTTCCTCCTTGCAACTGGTCTCTTTCTTTAGGCATCAGCTTATGGTTAAGATCAGGGCGGAGAGGGTGCGTCTCTCCACGTCGAAATTCGGCAAAAGGTGGGTGAAAGTTTCACGCTTGGTGCGAGTGAGAGGTGCTGACCTCGAGTGGTTGTTGGATGCAACTTAGGCAAGAGGATTTGGGGACTCGAACCGAAACATCAGTCATCCCGGGACATTTAAGGTAAGATAGGACTTTTTCTTTTTCCGTTTTCGCCTTCTCAGGGCTAAATATTTTCCTTTCAACATAGCTAGTGCATGCAAGTACATAAGTCCCGCTTTTTTGTCCTCCTTTTAGTTATTTGTCTCCACCCTCCCCCCCACTTTAGGTGACAGATGTCTCTTTTCTCTGGATTTGTTTCAACCCAGTTAATCGAGATTTCTGCCACATTTTTGGAAGGGTCCTACTACTAATATTGTTTAGTTTCTTTTACAAACATGTTTTTCATTGTATATAATCATTGGGTTTATTTTTTCCCGATCCCTCCATAATTGTAAAAATAAAAACTTCATGATAGGGATTTTCATAGCGAAAATGTGGTATTTTGGTGATTGTGGTGTGATTGTAAGGAGTAAAAGCGTTGTTATGGTGAAAGGAATATTGTAAGTACGAATGGGTCAAAGATTGAGACTAGTTAGTTTTGAGATAGGACTAGAGAAGACCAATCTTTTCCCCACCCCCATTTTTAGCCCTCGTGGCACATTTGTACCATTTTGGTAAATAAATAATAGGATCAAAGTGCAGTATCTGTGCTTTGTGATAATCCGGGCTGGCTTCTGTCGAACTCTCTAATGCAGAGAGGAACTCGGAGGAAGCTTTGCCGAAGGGCAAGGTTTCCTTCGGGGAGGTAGACAGGACCTGAACCCGTCAAGGCGGGTTCAAAGGTCATATTTTTGGCCGAGCCTACGGGCTCGCGGGCTACCCACATTAAACCGGCCTTGTGCCACATTTAATCCTCGTGGGTGGATTAATAAATACCAAGCTGCTCGGCCCGGGGGCCTGGATCAAAGTGTAGTACGCTGCCTTTGTGAGCTTCCGGTGCTTTGTCGAGAGTGTTACTCTTCGGCGCGATCCCGTCTCCGCGGTCGATCCGCCTTGGAAGACGTATCACCTCTCTGACCGGCTTCGCCAAGTGATACACTTTGGCGCGATCCCGTTTCCGCGGTCGATCCGCCCTGTGAAGTCTATCACTATTCTGCCTTGGCCCTGTTTAGGGACTCCGTCTTCGCCAAGTGATACACTTTGGCGCGATCCTGTTTCCGCGGTCGATCCGCCCTGTGAAGTCTATCACTATTCTGACTTGGCCCTGTTTAGGGACTCCGTCTTCGCCAAGTGATACACTTTGGTGCGATCCCGTTTCCGCGGTCGATCCGCCCTGTGAAGTCTATCACTGTTGTCGGTCCGCCCTGTGAAGTCTATCACTAATCTGACTTGGCCCTGTTTAGGGACTCCGTCTTCGCCAAGTGATACACTTTGGTGCGATCCCGTCTCCGCGGTCGATCCGCCCAGTAAAGTTGTATCACTGTTCTGACTTGGCCCTGTTTAGGGACACCGATCAACCTGCTGCTGTTCCCGTCTATTCTCCCATCCGGCAGTCGACCAGCTACATCCGTTTCGCCGATCAACTCTACATTCGTTTTTACCGATACGACCGAAAGCAGCTACCCCTAAACAAAACCAGTCATACCGGACCCGACACCGACTTGAACACATTTCTTCAGAGTACTCTCTTGTACAATTGGCATTAATAAAATCGACATTATTGTTTCATAAACCTTCGCCTTTGTCCCCTCATTGTCTCGGGCTGTTCACACGTTTTCTCATAAAGCTTGCGGGGGCGACATCCTTATCGACCCCGCAACAGTTCTTGACTACTCTGGAGATGTTTTTTCGTTAGTTCTTGGGTTGCCGTCAACGTCCTTTACATATAACACCGTTTTCCATCGTTAATTTTTGCTTCATTTCTTGATAAAGTTTTTCAGCTTTCGAATAATTGCTCCACCTATTTGTTGTTATTTTTGCTACATATTCGTGCATGTCGTTCGGCATGGGTTTATCCATCATCCATCTTTCTCTTATCAGCTTAAGTGGCCCTCTTACATGGTGTCCGAATATCAGCTCGAATGGACTGAACCCTAGGGATTCCTGCACTGCTTCGCGTACTGCGAACAGCACGAAGAGTATATCCTGGTCCCAATCTTCTTGATTTTCCGTACTATATGCTCTCAGCGTGTCGTGAAAACGTTCCAGTGCCCCCTGGGATTGAGGATGGTAAGCGCTGGACTTACTATGTTTAATCCCTAATTGTTGTGTGATTTCCTTGAAAGTTAGATCTTTGTTCCGTTTGTATAACTCTTCGTAGGCCCATCCGTGTAAAAGAAATTACTAAAGCATTTATAATTTTCTTCGCAGATATATTCCTTAGCGGAATTGCCTCGGGATATCTGGTGGTGGCACACATCATGGTTAGTATATACTTATGTCCATTTTTGGTTCGCGGTAAGGGCCCTACGCAGTCGACTAGGATTCTGCTAAAAGGTTCTTCTGTCGCCGGTATCAGTGGTAGTGGTGCTTTTGGAATATGTTGGTTTGGTTTACCCGCGATCTGGCATATCCTACACGCTTGGCAAAATTTTCTCACGTATTTCCTGATACCAGGCCAGTAAAAATATCGGGTAATTTTGTCGTGGGTTTTCGCCACTCCTAAATGTCCTGCCCATGGTTTTTCGTGAGCCATTGATAATATTTCTTCTCTGTATTTTCTTGGTACAATTATTTGCTCGTATAGATCACACTCATCGAGCTCAGCATGGGTTTGTGGTCTCCATCGCCTCATCAGTATACCCGCCTTAACGTAATATTGTCCTTATTCGTTTTTTCCTCTGCTTCTCCCTATTAAGGCATACAGTGGTGTTATTTCCGTGTCGGTCTTTTGGTCTTCTATTAATTTTTTTCGGGGTAAATTCAGGTTGGGCGAAGTTTCGTTGGGTCATATCCTTCTCTTCCTTTTCCTATATTCTTCCTTCTCCCTCCAGGTAGATTAGTTTCTGTGGTTACATTCCCGCCCTTGGTTTTTCTCCAACTCTGCCTTGTGACTACTGCCGTGGTTTTAGTTTTGGCATTTTCAAAATTATGTCGCCTCTTTTCGCCGTGGTATTCTGGTGTCCTCTCAGGTTCGGCATCCGTGGTCTTCCCGCTTACGTCATTTCCTAGTAATATTGAAATCCCATCCATGGATAGCGATTCGAATAACCCTACTTCTATCTCGCCGTTCTTCCATTTTGATTTCAGTCTGATTTTACATATTTCAATTCGTATCGGCTTCCCGCCTATTCTAATAATCGTCTTTATTTTTCCGGTCATGTGACTCATTTTCACTGGCACATCTCTTCTCGCTAGTGATTGTGATGCACCCGTGTCTCTCAAAATTTTTAATATTTTGGAACATCTTCGACTCTCGTCGAATATCTGTCCATTTGCGATGGAAGGTCGATAACTTTCGTCTACCTTTCCCGTGAGTACTGCCCCTTGTGGTTTTACGTTATGGGTTATATCTGTTCTATTTCTGCAATTTGCCGCAATGTGTTCTGATTCCTTACGATAATACCCTGACCACCATATCTCCAGTTTTAATCTCCTCTGCTTAGCCATTATCCCAGGATACACATCATCAGGTACACTTTTAAAAATATATGTTCTCACTGTCTCTGGTGGTTCTATCACATCTCAATTACATATAACACCGTTTTCCATCGTTAATTTTTGCTTCATTTCTTGATAAAGTTTTTCAGCTTTCGAACAATTGCTCCACCTATTTGTTGTTATTCTTTCAGCAATCTTGCTTAATATTGGATCCTTTGTAGCGATATGTCAACTCAATGTAATATTTCCTATTCTGGTATTTTCATTTTTTCTTTTTGAATAAAAAATTTTGATCCTTACTACTAAAATGTACCCTTGACAGCGCATCGACATGTGGTATTGCATTTCCTTTTACGTAATCAATGGCAAAATCATAAGCCATTAATTTTATAGCCCATCTTAGAATCCTGGAAGAAGTAATTTTTGGTAGCTCCTTTCTAGAGTTAAAAATAAACTCTAGAGCTTTATAGCCCGACTTTAACTCCTTACCGAATAAGAATTATTGGGCTGTATGTGCTCCAGACAATGGCCAATGACTCTTTTTCGATATTTGAGGAATTTATTTCCACTGTCGTCAATATTCTTGAAAGTTTAATTATTGGGTGGTCTTCTTTCGATAAAATTGCTGACACTGTTAGCTCACTCGCATCCGTGTTTGTTTTTTTTTCTGTGAGTATGTCTTTCAAATCCTTGAACGCTAAGTTTTAACTTTGAGCTCATTTGAACTCGGTATTCTTTTTCCACTGTTCAACAAATGATTCTATTAAGTCGCTGAATTTTGGTAGGTATCTATTATAAAAATTAACCAATCCTAAAAAGGATTCTAATTCTTTTTTATTAGTAGGTATAGATACTTCTAAAATTTTCTTAATGAATTCTGGTGTAAAGGCATCATTTGAAATTTGGTACCCTAAATATGTTTATTTACACTATTTACATTTTTCGGACTGTTGTCCTCATCTTTGTTTCACAATCTTTCGACCTTTGTGCGCTCCGGCCTTCTTCAGGTGATTGGGATTTCGAACGGAACCCTTTATTTCGTCTACCAGAGTAGATTGTTCTAGTTCTGTGTGCCATGCCTCTTATATCACAGTATAAGTTATCTCCCTTTAACTCAACTCTCCACGTTTTTGGTCACCTCAGTGCTAGCTAGGTACTGAACTCACAAATCTTTGGGTCAAGTCATTGATAATGAATTTTTTGGACTTATAAACCTAATGTTTTATTACAATTTGGTGTTATTATTTTTCTTTAACACTCCGAATTACTGATTTCCATATTGTACTCGTGTCTATGCATGATCGGCTTAGGAGATATTTGTGGCATAGCATAACCACAAACATCTCCTAGGCACAGATTCCTTAAGTTTTCGTATTTTCCATTGATGTCCTTTGCCTATTATTTCAACCTCATTCTACAAGGGGTAGGGATCTCCCTTTCCCCTCCATATGTGGTCAGTTACCCCTGATTTTTCTATTTCCCCTCGTGTTACGGTTTTACAATGTACCTGCAGTCTTATCTTAAGGAGGCGGCCTGTTCTCTTATATATATTTCTTGCCACATCTGCATGGGCTGGTGTACACATAGTTCTTAATCATGTTCTCCTCTAGGGGGTCTTACTCGGAAGTTATATGGATGAGAGATCTTTTTTTCCGATAATCCCTTTACATAGTAGGCAGACTAAGGCTGTTTTCTGTTGTTATCCACTTACACCCTTCTATCCCAGTTTGTTGTAGCTGCTGTCATCTACCCAGGATAGTTGTTACACTGTAGGATACTGCTTATACTGACCGTTTCTTGTTCATATATTTCTGGGTCGTCATTTATGACTTTTGCTCAATGTCGTAGGTAGCGGACGATCCCTTTCTTTACACTGTATGGGTGGTGGGAGTTGAAGTTGAGGCATTGTCCAGTGAATGTTGGCTTGCGGTATACTGGTGTCTTGAACCCATGCTCAGAAATTCTAGTTTGTTGTAAATAATTACAATAGAAATATAGACAGATACCCTGCATTTTTTAAAACTTCTTTTTAATACATGTGCTGTTTTTGCCTTAATTCGTCTTCAGTAGTAGCACCAAGGCAAATACCATCTTGATAAATAATCATATTATACTGATTTCTTCCGTTAACACGTTTTCCATTGCTCTCTGAAAAATAGCACTTGCCGTTTTCATTCCAAAATTCATTCTAGTCCATCTTAATAATCCTATGGGGGTGTTTATAGTGTTAATTTCCTTGAATCTATCATCAATCTGTATTTGATTGTAGGCCAATTGTAATCAATTTTTACAACACATTTCATGCACGAAAATTTGTACATAGCGTTTTCAATATTGGGAACAGGAAAAGAATCCGGTCAGATTTTATGATTTACGCCCATTTTAAAATCACCACATATTTTCAAATTTCCGTCTACTTTCGCAAAACTACACTGGGAAAGGTCCAATTACTGCCACCTGGAGGAACAAGCTCCAAAATTCCCCCTCTACCATTTTCTTTAACTTAGAAACTACCAAAGGTAGTAGGTAATTTACTAGATTCAAAATAAGAGGGGTACTGTTTTCATTTAATTGTATACTCGCTTTATACCCATTTAACTGTTTTTATTTTTTCCGATTTTATGCTACTTTACCCTGTCTGTTTTTCTCGGCCGAGTCTCCGTACGTGTACAAAGCTCTGACTGAGTCGTATTCTGCCCGAAGACATTGAGCTTGACAACAGCGAGTCAGAGCCAGACAGCGGAATGCCTGACTGGTACTTACCAAACCTCCTCACAAGGGAAAATGTGGCACAAGGCCCGTTTTTATGCCGGGCGATTCCGAGCCCGTAGGCTCGGACAAAAATTCTCCGTAGACCCCGCATACACAGGGTTGGGTTTGTCTACCTCTCAAAACGCTACTCTGTCCGCAGGCAGAATTTGATAAGTCTGTCGCAAGCCTGACAACGGACTGCCTGACTCCGACTGACTCACTTTGAGTTCTTTATTTATGGGGTCTTGCCTACTTCATTTATGTTATCGGATTTACTCTACACACTTTTGAGATATTTTATCACTAGTAAATATTTTATTTTATTTCTTAGTATTCACCCCCACTTCTCCTTCTGGTGAGTTCGCCATGTACTGAACTTTGTATTGATTTTGTTTTGGGTCAACCTCTTTTTTTTTCTGTACGTTTCCTTTTTCTGATAATCATACGTGTCCGTTCAACGAATTCTTGGGTGTTGATGCGTCAAAAATATCATACAGTACTTGCATATATTCTTCTTTGCTTGCGAGTCTTTTTCAGTAAATCTTTCTTAACTGATTCCAATGCCTTTTGTGTTCCCATTTTTTTCCTTTTACCATATATATCATTGTTTTAATTCGTGACCGTATTACGCCGTCTTTCCACATTTCTTTTCCATTTTATATACTCTGAAAAAACTTTTACACCAATTTTGAAAAATTGTATGTCCTTTTTGTTATCATTCTTATTCATTTTGACCTAGTAACAACTTGTCGAACAACGATTTAAATTTTCTTACGAACATCAATTCTGCCGGCGACATGCCTGCCGGTGTATTGGGATTCGGCGTTATCCGGTATAGTCTTAAGAATTTTTTTAGTGCTTCTTCGCTCACTTTTTCATTACTTGCGTTTTTCAAAGCTTTCTTAAAAGTGTTCACAAAACGTTCAGTTTGTCCGTTTGACATTGTAAGATACGGCGGGGTAGTAATATGTTCAATCGAGAAAAGTTTACAAAATTCTATAAATACATAAGCAGTGAATTGTGTACCGTTATCTGAGACTATGACATCTGAAATGCTATATCCTGCAAAAGATTCGTGTAAAAAATTCACTGTAACCATGGAAGTTGTTTGTTTTTTTTGTTTTGTTTTTTGCGCTTACAAACTCAAATAATTCCATCCACTCAGTACTGAATAAGTTTGTAGTATTTATTAACACATAAGCCTTAGCTGTTACACACATGTTACGAAATGAAAAGTTACAAGTTATTTCATCAATAAAAAATTATTTCTTACCCGACACTCACGTACGATTTTCGAAGTTCTTTTTAATATAGGTTTTCCGTTTGTTTTTCATGTGGCTTCGTTGATTATTGTGATATCACTACCAGTGTCAGTTGCATTTTTACATCAACATTAATAATTTTCACATACACAAATTTTCTTTGGTTTTCTGTAATTATTTTTCCGTCGTAACGCTGTGTATGTATTATTTTCTGTGAGAACTTTTCCTTGCTTCAGTTTTCCAGTGTAACTTTTTATGTCCTACTTTTCCACACTTGTAGCACTTTGAATTATTACAGGGACAGTCGTCTCCGAGATGTAACCTTCCACATCTGAAACATGGATTAATTTTTCTTTACCTTGTAAGTAAGCACATTGTTTTTCTTCAATTTACTTCGTATCGTGTCTCAGATTAATGATTTTCTGATGTTCGCCCAATGTTTCTTGTTATATTAGTTTTTGATTCTGTTCAAGCTTCGTTAGAATTCTAGCAGATATTTCTGCGTCTTTTTTCGCCATTAACTCTTGAACGAAAATTAAGCCTTTAAACATATCTGGAGTCAGTTTGTTTAACTTGAATCTTTCACGCTCCTTTTTAACGATTCCAGTAGACAAAATATTCGTCTTATTTTTTGTCAGATTCATATACTTCCAAAGAGTATTGACTAACGAACTTTTTTCGCTAAATCTTTTAGTCAAAATATTTACTGTTTCTTCAAAGCAAATTTCTCCTGTTTTTTTTTTTGTTGTTTTGTTTGTTTTTTTTTTCCAGTAGTACAAAATTACAGTATCTGCCATATTCTGTCGGTGCTAACTTTCTCAACAAAAGTCTTGTTTTCTTTTTCATATTCCCATTCATTGCAAACTTCTCCGAAAATTTGCTCGTATCAAATTTTCATCTTCTGAATTGCCACCGCATCGGGAGTGAAAGAACTTATGGAATTTTCCGTTTTCTTCTGTATTACTTCAGTTACATTTTGTTGTTGTTTCTGGAGTTACAACAACTACTGTTGTTGCTGCATTTTACTGTTAAATAATAGTTTAGAGTTCCTCTTTTTGAAAAACAAAGGGAGTTTTTTGGTCAGTTAAAACTAGCGTGGGGACGTTAGAGATAGAAAAGGATTTTACGGAGTTAAGTTTTACACGTCGAACAATGTAGACGTGTTAAAATCGTGTCTGGAAATTGCTTCCCAGTGGCTAGTTAGAAATGTACACGTCGACGTGGTGAATAAAACTAGATAAGTTTAAAATTCCGTTGTTGATGTTCTCTTATTGAACTCCGAACAAAATAACTGACGATCAACGGCCGAGAAAGAAGAATGCAACGTTATTATTGTGGAGTTAACCTTGTCAACCAAGGCCAATCCCAGAAAAGGGGGCAATACAGCATTATCACTTGGGCTAACAATTCTTCCATATTTAACGAATACCTGTTATTTTTCCTTCTTTCTCTTTTTTACACACACCAAAGAAAAAAATTAAATCAAAATGGTTCTAATTTCTCGTCATCACTCTTATCCTGTGCGCCGAAGTAAAAAGTACCTGTTCCAACTCCGTATGAGTTTCGATCCCTTGTTGCCACTGTTATAATGTCTCGCTTAGGCTACTCACTGTGACGTCATAATAATTCTTCCCAACTGACTACAACGAGCGGTATATACTAACCTCCCCACAAGGCCGGATGTGGCACAAGGCTGGATGTGGCACAAGGCTGGATTTTATGTGGGGCGAGAGGGTCCATAGGCTCGGGCAAAAATTCCCTGTATACCCCGCATACACGGGATCGGGTTTGTCTACCGCCCTGAACGAGACTGCCTGTAGGTAGAACTTCGTCTGGGTCCCTCTCTACAGGCAGAGAATTCGAGTACAGCCGCGAGCCTAGCAGCGAACTGCCTGACTGCGACTGACTGGTATTTACCGGTCGCCTCACTGCGGACTAGATGCGACACAAGGTTAAGTTTACTGTGGGGAAACCGAGTGTCAAAATTTATCCAGTCCCCGCCAAAGCGGGATCGGCTACAGAACTGGTCTATTTTTCTTAGCCGAGTCTCTAAACGAAGATAGAGCTCGATTGAGTCATCCTCCGCCCGAACACAGAAGTCTTGCTACCCTCTGCCCGAAGACAGACTTCTACTGACTCACTTTTGTAACGCCTTCAGAGTCAATCTTATGGTTCACCGGAACCAATTGTAGTTGTATACCCTTCCTGGTCGTCCAAAACGTCTAATACCACGGCTGATCGATGGAGTGTTCGCTTCGATCCTAACTTGCCTTACGCAACGTTGTGATTCGGTTGATCATAAGGAGGCCAAGGTCGACTCGTCGTTGATATCTTCGTATTGGGCTGGTCCAAGAAAGACGAAGACGCACAGTATAACAGGAGAAAAAATAACACTCGAGTGTTATTTTTCTCCTGTTATACTGTGCGTATCATAATAATAACAATAATATATATATATATAATTTTTATATCAAGTACTGCGTACAGTGGTTGGTTAATATTTGTTAGTGTGTAGGTGTTAGTATGCAGGTGTTTGTCGACTCAACCCGTTTCCTAATTCGGACGCGGCACTTGATTAAGCTGGTAAGGTTTGGCTTGCGGACTTAGTGAAGTTTTTTTAGCTGACTTGATAAGTTTGGCTCAAGGCTGATGACCGAGGTTCACTTTGGCAGATAGCCACGTGCGTTGTCTCGCGGTCGGCGGCTGGAACGGACTCTCTGGGCGACCTCTCACTCGTCTGGAGAATTCGCTTCGCGCATTTGTATTTATTGATGTCAGCCCAAAACTGACATGGGGGTATGAGGAAAATGGGAAATTGGTATTTCCTCCACCTGTCATCTTCATTGTTTTTGGTACTGAAAAATTATTTCCCAATTTGGAAGTCTCCCCCTTTTCTCGGTTGACGGTTGTAGGCATTATCCCGCCTACAGCTTCTTCCTCCTCCTCCAGTAATACTCCTCAGTGTGCGTGGGCATCTTCTTCACCCTCCTTGGTGTCTCATCTGTGTCATCTTCGACTACCTCCCGACCAGTGAAGATTAATTTTAAGTTCGTTAGTCAAAAGGAATTGTTATTCAGTTTTATCACCTTATAAGTGAATTGATACGTGTTGATTTTTTCCTGGTCTGAAAGTTGAATAAAAAGAATTGGTTTTCTCCCCCTATACTCAGGGTAAATCTCGCATCTTATATTATGATGACAATCACTCAGCAGAATGTCTAGTTATCGCCGTTTTCTTTCAAAAATAAATAAATAAGTAGTTATCGTTTACAAGCCTGACGCCTCTGCAGAGAGATTCTCCAATTCAGTTTTATATTTTCTTCTCGTCCGAAATCAGACACTGACCACCTGGTTCTCATATCCTTCGGCTCGCGTCAGAAACATTCCTTAAGTAACCTTTTTACCTCTAACTGGTATTTCAAATTTTATCACCTGGATTCCACGGACATGTTTATGGCGTGCGTTTTCAGCCAACTGTCAACACCTCGCCCGTCGTACAAATTAAGTATTGTACTCGGCCGGCCATCTGGTTCGTTTTAGAATTTTTGATTCTCTGGGAGCGAATTGTTTATCAGTAATATCGTTCTTGATGTTCATTAATCCTTTTCATGGTAGTTTATTTGTCAGTATATCGTTTTTGATATTCAAAAACCCTTATTATTATTTACCAGCAACCCAAATAGTGTCACGCTTTGAGTTCTTTATTTAAGCCGTCTTGCCTAGCTCATTTCTGTTACAGGAGGTATCTTCTACTCCCCATATTCACTTGCATTGGAAACGTTAGGCCATAACATAAATTTTCATTATAGCGTCACAATCTACTGAAGCTAGAAAGATGTCAGTTATTTCATCTCTTGCTTGACTGTCTTTAAATTATCTAGCCCTAGCTTGGACTGCAAAACACTGGATCCAAGTCACGACAAATTCTGGTTCATCCAAGCGATTTAAACATCCTCATCGTAGAACGCATCTTATCGGTGACGCAATATGGTGTCACCGATAGGACGCGTTGTTCTACGACACGCGATCAGTAGTCAACTTCCGCCTGTCTCTTACTTTACTATACATTTTATCTTTTACTTAACGTATGCAAACAGGTACAATTCTGTTAACTAATCCACTGCAATACTACTGCTACTACTAATAATAATAACACAGATGCTACAGGTATAACCCTTTGGCCCTGAATTGCAGCCTCTCGTTTCGTTTCGTCCGCCTCAGCACTACCAAAAATGAAGCCTTTTTGATCTTTTAATCTTCACAGCCAACGCATATCAACATCAGCAAGGTAACCAGTTTCTATGGACATTTCAGCCAGTAATCGTTGTGATTCTGCGGAGATTTCAGGTGAGAAATACTCGCAGTTGTGATAAGTTTGTTTTGTTTTGTTTTTTTACTGGAAACCAGTTTCATCGCACAAACCAACTCATTTGATAACTATCAACGGATTTATGAAAAAGAATTTAAAAGCACATAAGGAGTAAAGAATTATTAATCTTTCTATATTGCTTGGTTGACCTAGGTCTATTAAATCCATCATGCCCGTGACACTATTTAGCTATGGTAATTGGCTAAATAATTAATCATAGAAATTAAAACAGAAAATAGACCTTAAAGCGAAAAAAAGAGCTCGAAAATAGAATGATCGATGATAAAAAAAAAAAAGATTTTAATTCTATTTACGAAAAAGAAAAGATACTTTTCACAAAAGACTGTGAACCCGGGAAGAAGCCACGTGTGAGGTCTTGTCCTGTCAAGTTAATTTATGTCTCGCCAAGGGAGATAGAAAGAAAGGCAAATATAGAATTATCGGCCAAAACACGTGCCGGTCATAAAAATTTCGGCTGGAGACGAATGCCGATACAGGCAGGGAGAATCAATGTTAATTATCTTTCCAAGATATCGTTTTTGTTTTTTTTTCTTTTGGATACAGGCGAAGAGAAGCAATGTGGAAATTATAACATTTTGGCATTGTCTCGATATAGGTGAGAGGATTGTTATCATTTACTTTGCCAACAGATGCTAAGACGTCGAATAGCAATGTGGCAATTGTAAACTTTTGGCAATCTCCAGAAATTAGAGTGAAGAATTGAGATTTGGCGAGATAAAAGAATTTAATTTCTTAACAAGTCAAGGATTCCATTATAAAGCTAACTTAACGTAAAAGACTAAATGGCAAATTTTGACAGTAATTAATAAGACGGTAAGAGTGCTGGCTAAGTGACTTTTGGGTGGCCCAGGAAAAAGGGAAGATGCGATAAAAATTTAATTGGCAATGTGGAAATTGTCAAATTTTTGGTGTCACATGTAAATTTGTTGGTAGCAAAAGGTTTATACCGAACTTTGCCTACATTATCATCTGATCTCTTTGTCTCTCTTGAGAATCTATGACTTTCGCTTTCTAGTGGATGGTTTATATAAGAATTTCTGGCATTGATTTATTACGTTTTCTGATAAGGTATTCTTGAGCTTCCTGTCAAATAACAATTTTTCATGGAATGCAATCAGACCTAGCCTCTAATGTTGAACTTTTGGTAACGATATACATGGGGTTTGATAAATAAACATAGCAATAATTTTTCTTTGGAAATTTTAGAAGACCGTAAATCTTGTCATAATGCAACGGAGACAACTGGTTAGGTTGGAGAAGATTTAGTCTTACTAAGTCATAATTAATTTCACTTGGTTTATTGCATGTTCAAATCTTCATAGAGTCTTCTAAAACTCATTTTATGGATTGTAATTATTATTTTAATCCATTCTTTCTCCCCTTATTCTCCTTAATGCTTCAAGTTTTTTTTTTCAGTTTTATCGTATTTCCTGCTTCAAAACGTTGTTAGGCATTCTTATGCATTCAAATTTTGAACCAGGATTACCACCCTGTTCTATTCCTTCATGCAATAAATCGTTGGAGTAGAGTTACCACTCTGTTATACAATTATCACTAGTATTAGTGAACTACGACCGGTACCATTCAATATTTTGGGCCTGTGACGCATCATCATAAGGCTTGGAAGTCGTCTTCTCTCAAGTGATGAATGGACATGAACACCCAGCATAAAGAAATTACTCAAATTGACATGGAGATGTTAACATGTTCGGATTGACAATATGTGATGTTATTAAAATAAACTTACCAAAAGCATTTGTTGAGATTATTCAGAGATAAGAGAGTTTATCGCAAATGCTATTGTAGTGACCTTAAACATAGTAGCAGCTCTAAATGAAACTTAGCAGCAAACAGCACTGGAATATAAAAAGACGTGAATCTTAAAGTAACTCTCTCTTTCTTCCGGGTTTTTCGTTTTTCGAATGGTGTTATGAACTTTCCACGCTGAAGCTAAAAGGGCCGTGAACTGTACACTCATAAGACACACAAAGTTCCCACCATAACATATTCATGAGCATTTCGCTGTGTGTACAATTTACACCTGACAAAAGAAACTCTTGTTTTAAACTTTCCTTTTGTTAATTTGTCTAATAAATGTTGTCTTGCATTTTAATAAATTGGTGTTATTTTGTACATGTATTCCTTTTCAACACCATTATTTTATTCACCAAAAATGTTCCTGTAAGAAACCTTACGCATTTAATTATTAAAGTAGCTAATCACTAAAATGGTGACCATGACAAAAAAAAGCTTTTATGCTAAAAAAGAAAATGTTATTTTTTCTTAAAGCAAAAATAGTGTATTAAAACTTCAAATAAAGTTTCACAAGTTTTAATTTAAACGTTTATTTTTAATAAATAAAGTTTTGTTACATTCTGTAATTATTACACTAACTACAGATATTTTCTTTCTTACGCTATTTACATTATTCGGACTATTGTCCTCATCTTTGCCGCCATATTTATCACGACGTTTTGGCCTTCTTCAGGTGGTTGGAATGTCGAACTGAACCCTTTATTTCACTCACTGGGGTAAACTGTTCTAGTTCCACGCGCCATGTGTAATGGATGTCAGTTATCAGTAATCTCCTGTTAATTCAACTCTCCAAGTTCTCCACTACCTTAACCAGGTACTGAACTCATAACTCATTGGGTCCTGTCACCGAATCTAACCAATGCCTTTATCCACTGTGCCATGTATCCTTAAGGACATCTGTGTATAAATTTCTGGGACTTATAAACTTAATGTCTTCAGCAATCATTTTTCACCAGTGGTCATATTGAAATTTTTTTTTTTTTTGCTGTTATCATTGCAATATGACATTCAAATTTTTGCCACGAGAATTGTATTATTATAGAATTCTATTATTATATTGTGTGTGTGTGTGTGTGTGTGTGTGTGTGTGTGTGTATATATATATATATATAAACTTTGTCCCTCTAAAATCGAATCGAATTGGCCATATTTATTTGCTCTTAACCAGATTCCCACCCAATAAGCTTGCAGGTAGACCAGCTTTCAGAATTCTACGACCCGATAACTACTCATCAGGATCAAAAATCACAATGTGGCTGGTGAGTGGAATCGAATCGACATTTGAAAGCGGAGACTTAGGCCTAACCTGTAAACTGGACCATACAGGACCAAAGGCCGGTCTTGTGGATTACGTCGGCCCAGTGGGGTTAGGATACAGTGTCACATGGTGGCCTTGACCAGAGATCGCGTTACAACTGACATCGTGCGAGATGATCGGAGTTACATTTGGTGCCGTGACCAGGATTTGAACCTGGGTTACCACGGAGGACATTAAAGGAAAGGAAAGTAGTTACAATCAATGTCACGACTAAAGATTATACCCAAGAATTACCTAGAAGTCACTGGAATCGAAAGATTATATTGATCCGGAGAGCCGATAATTACAGGAACAACAAAACAGCAGCAGAAGCATACCCCAGGTAGGTTACTTTTTGGTTTCCCTCGATTATTGATTTTTTATCGCTCAATTGTGGTGCGAGTAAACAGCCAATAAGGCTTAGTGTGACCCTCGCCCTTCAAATTACTTATTAATTGAGGTACATCACCAGAATAGATGAGTATTGCTGGATGAGTGCGGAGTGCGAAGCAACGGTTCCCGAAATAACGGCGGCTTTTGGGGGTCTGTTCGGTGGGATGAAGTTACCCACCTATCGAGGCAACCTGGCAGAATTTCATGATTGGTTAGTAGCTGTACAAAAGAAACAGCTAGTGTATGAGTTGACAGACTGGGAGATGGTGCTGTTAGCTTATGAAGAAGCCGCTGGACCAGTCTCAAAATTTATCGGGGCTTTATACAGGGAGAACCCTCAGATAACATGGGACGAGCTGAAACCCTAATCAGACGGTATGCTAGCGAGCGAACAACCATAGAGGTGGTGCAGAAATTGTTTAGGATTAAACAGGATTGTTGGGGAAACTCTAGAGGACCTAAGAGATAAGATGGCAGGATTGGCGGGGTTAGCACTCACGAATCCAGAAATAGGACAAAAGGGGGTGATTCAGGCATTGTTAGCGGACGCTTTTGTGCGTGATGATGATGTGAGGGGTGACGTCCTGAAGGGTGGGCCCTGTAGGCTGACGGAGGCCCTAGAGGTAGCTAAAAATAGTGAGAGAATCTGGGAAAGGATAAGAAACAACAGAGACCAAGAAGCCCAAAGATCCAGGGGTTGGAAGGGCACAGAGAAAAGCTCCAGAAATAGAATGAACATAAAACTCCGTAAGGATGCGAAAGAGGAGGATTATGAGGCCGTCCACAACCGGAAGGAATTAGATATACTGTACGGATTTTATAAGTTCAATCCGGAGCGATACGAGCTGGTATGCTGGAGCTGCAATTACGAAGGACACAGGGCCAGAGACGTCCCACCAATTGGGGAGGAGATCCCAGGTCTCTAGGTCCGAATTGTACTAAATACGGAAGTTTTGGACACACGGCAAAGTGGTGCACGGATGCGGGGGGATATCAGACTAGGTATTAAGAAAATAGACATCCTAATGCCACCCGCTGAAAAGCATAAGCGATCGAGAAACGACAGAGAGAGGAAGAGAAGAAATAAGGTGAACAAGAAGACGAGTCACCACCCTACCTAAGAGAAGCTGGCCTAAGTTATAGCGAACGATGAAACCCTATTGCCACCACCCATGTCGAGTTTGAAAAATAGAGATAGCCAACATGGGAGGGTTGAGGAATAGGGACAGGGCCCAGATATTTCAGCTATTTAAAGAGGGGTCGGACTTTACCTGTAATGTGTTGATGGGGCACAAGACAGTAAAGGCATTAGTGGATACTAGAGCGTCGGTCTGCTTAATAAATTCCAAGGTGTTTAGACAGCTGGGGTTAGATAGAAAACTTCAGCCAGTGGATTTATTCATTAGCCAGGGAGATAGTAGTCAGATGAAAATAGAGGGTATGACATAGCTACCATTCTAATTGGCGAGGACCACAGGTGAGCTTAAGGTGTATGTGGCACCTGATTTGTGCGGAGAATTAATTTTGGGGAGTGACTGGCTTAGGCTGAATAAGGCCCAAATCCGCTTTGACCCAGCTACATTGGTTTTGGAATGAGTAGAAGTTCCATTAGGGAATGAAGTGGAAAAGAAGTGCCCCGTAGTAGCCCAGACCGAGGTAAAACTTCCCCCTAGAATGGCTGCTTCATATGAAGGAAGGATAGATACAGTGGAGAAACTAACGGGAGGGTTATATCAGATAACACCTAAAGAGAGGCATGATAATGGAGAAGAAGAGGTGACCTTGTGTAGTTCCGTGGTAGAAGAGATGGAAACGGTATCCCTGTTGCTGTCTAGTACAGCCAATAAAACTATTACAATAAAACAGGGAGAAGAGTTAGGTTACGCCTGTCCGGTAAAAATTATGAAGCAAGTGAGAGTAAGCAAGAACAATGGAAGAAGGGTAGAGACTAGTAGCCCCGAAATAAAGGAAGAAGACTTGATAGTGCCTGAAAGATATAAAGATAAGATAAGGAAACTGCTAGAAGCTAATCGAGATTTTGTAGCTAATACTGACAAGGAGTTAGGACAGACTGGAACAGTGCAAATGAAAATAGATACTGAGGACCACCAACCCATTAGATTGAGGCCTTATAGGATCCCGATCCATAAGAGAAAGTTAGTGGAAGAGGCAGTAAATGAGATGTTGAACTCAGAGACCTAGGTCCCCATGGAGTTCTCCAATAGTCATTGTGGAAAATAAGGATGGAGGACATAAATTTTGTGTGAATTTTAGACAGTTAAACGCCATTACCAAACCATTAGCGGTACCTTTACCCCTGATCGATGATATTCTGGCGCTGTTTTTCTACGTTGAATCTAAGGTCAGGTTATTGGCAGGTAGCCTTGGATGAAAAGGACCAGGAGAAAACAGCTTTCACTTCTCACGTGGGTCTATTCAATTTCCGTGTGATGCCTTTTTTGTTATCTAATGCCCCAGGTGTATTTACTCAGTTGATGTCCATATTACTAGGAGGTATGGAAGATTTTGCTATGGCTTACCTGGATGATATTATGATGTTTTCTAAGACACCTTAGGAACACTTTGGACACCTACAGAAGGTGTTCGATCGGTTGAGGAAGCACGGATTGAAGTTGAAATTGCCTAAATATCAATTTGGGAAGGACGAGATCAAGTATTTGGGTTTTGTTATAAACAAAATGGGAATAAAACCTGATTTAGATAAGGTAGAAGTAATAAGGGCTATGCCAGAGCCCAAGTCAGTGAGAGAGTTTCGTGGCTTTATAGGAACCATTGGATATTACAGTCGCTTTGTTCCTGCGTTTAGCATGACCCTTGATAGCCTTGATGAAAAAAGTACGCTAGATTTAAGTGGACGGAGGATTGTCAGCGAGCAAGTACCAGTTGACAGCAGCACCCTTTCTAACCTACCCAGACCTAAGTAAGCCGATGGTGCTTTACACAGATGCCATTGACAAATGTATAGGTGCGGTACTTACCCAGCCTTGTTCAGATAAGGATAGACCAGTGCCAGGTATACATGAGGAAGTACCTATATATTTTCTGTCTCACAGACTCTCAGAAACCCAACAGAGATTGCCAGTGACAGAAAAAGAAGCGTTTGCCATTTTATATGCAGTCCCAAAATTGGACTGTTACTTGAGTGTAGCTGTGTTTACCATTAAAACTGACCATAAGCCCCTCAAACATTTATTGGAAGCGGAATGGACGAATAAGAAGATCCAGCAGTGGGCATTGAAGCTTAGCGGCTATCAGTGCAAAATAGAGCATCTTGCTGGAAAGGATAATACCTGAGCAGATCTGCTATCTAGGATACCAGAAAAATCTGAATCCATTAGGTTGGAACCGTTTGTGGACGATAGAGCATATCAATTGAATCTTATAAATTCTCACACCCTAAGTAAACGTCCAGTTTGGGATGCAGAGGATGAGGAAGAAGTTATTACGAACCCTCATTGGGAAGCTATCATAGAGAAGAATCAGGAAGAGTGAAATTAGTGATCTGAGGAGTAAGGTAGAGGCAGGGACTACTTCTAAGAATGTTATACACAATGGGGTGTTGAACTACATCTCAGGACCAGAGTCTAAATATAGTAGTATCAAAAATATTAAGATAAGAAATCTTAGACCAGTGTCATGAAAAGGTGAGACACATGAGAATTGATAGAACCTATGAATTAATAAGCAGGAATTATTTTTGGCCTAGATTGTATAATGATGTATTGGATTATGTGAACAAGTGCATAACGTATCGAGATAATAGGATCGCCCCAGTGAGGGAGACAGACATTCCCAATTACCCATTTCAGAAGGTGAGCATGGATATTTCAGTGCGCTATGGACAAACTCCTTGTGGAAATTCATATATAGTGAGCTTCGTGGACTAGCTGACAAATTGGCCAGAGATACCTGACAAGAAAGCCTGAATAGTATCAAATATCATACTTCAAGAGATATTTCCTAGATATGAAACCCCTGAACAATTGGTTACTGACAATGGAGCGGAGAATGTAAATCATATTATGGAAGAGACTCTGGGAGGATTGAATACTATACACATTACCACCTCCCCATACCATCCACAGAGCAATGCGAAGGTAGAATGATTCCACCTGACCTTAGCCGATGTACTAGCGAATTAGCAGGAGATCAGAACAGCTGGGATGAGTATCTAACTCAGGCGCTGGCTGCCGTGCGATTTTTGATGAACGAAACCGCAAAATTTCCCCTTATTATATGCTATTTGGCAGAGATGTGGTCGTACCGAAAGATAATTTGCTAAAACCCAGAAGGAAATATATGAGAGATCACCATAAATTGATCTTGGAGCAACAACATAAGGTTTTTACTTAGGTGAGAAGGAAAATCAGGAGAGCTCAGAAGAGGCATAATGACAGAGTAAATTAAAACAGAAGGAAATTAACTTCCAGTGGGTGATCCAGTATATTACAAAGTACACCTGAGGGAAGGTAAACTGGATCGGAGATGGATTCTTTTTATAGAATAGTGGAACAGACGGGACCCGTTACTTACATAATTTAGGATCAAGTAGCAGGAAGGGTAAAACAAGTACATGCTAATGATATAAAATTAGCTCAGATAGATGAATGGGAAGGAGCTAAAAAGAAGTGAGCGATAAGAGAATTGAGGAGGGCAACCTTGGTTGAACCCGAAAAATTAGAGACTGATAGCGAAGAAGGGAAGGATGAAATTATGATTACCCTAGAGAATTTGGAGAGAATAGAAGAGATCGACAACTGTGGAAGAAGCTCCCTTGAGGAAGGTAATGAAGCAGATGGTGCAATGAAGATGAGTAATGAATGATCGGATAGCTGAGGATGAGATTCTATTAGTCCAATTGAAAGAACGGTTAGAAACCGAAAAAGCACCCAAGGTACGTAGAACTACCTATAAAGCTACGACTGAGAGGGGAGAGAACTAAGGCCCCCGTATATGGAAATAAGGAGATTGATAAGATACTTGAAGAAGAGCCTGAGAGGTGGGCCGGACTGCGATTATCGGTGTTAGCGGGTGTATAGAAGGGCCCCCATGCATGTGTGGCACCGCTGGCCATAGAATGGATTACTTTCTCGGGTAATTTTGGCAAATCGATAACCATAAGAAAACGACAGAAAAGAATATGGAATATGCAGATATGGACAAGGGAGGACCATTGATGGTGCTGATACTGATTTTGACAGTAAGTGCCCGGGAACGTAGAGAAAATACTGTATTTAAAAACAATCAATGAGGTGACCATGACTAGATCTAAATGGTTGATAATCCTAGTGATAGACTTACAGCCGTACGAAGAGATATTGGCTCGTTTAGAATTTGAAATAGCGAAGCTCGATATGGCTAGAACACAGGTAGTTCAGGATTACCTACAGAAGGAAGAGTATCGCCGTATAACGGATCCTTTGGCACAAGAATCTAAGATACTTGATAGACAATGGAAGGATATGAGTTCATACCTGAAGGAGAGTTATTGCAGACTAGAAGGAAGCGTGACATACTGCCTATTATAGGGGAGGTAATGTGATGTCTGAAGTAGTTAGAGAGTGTATATCCATTCTTAACGTTACCAGGTTGGAACTAGCCAAGAATAGGGGTAGCATAAATTGGCTAATCTCCTAATTGCAGAGTTTTAGAAAAGAGGTGTTCGATGTAACGGAAACCCTAGCAGCGGAACTAAGGGGATTAGAAGGGTTTTTACAACGATATTTTCAGTTGCTATTGATAACAAGATCCGACAGACCAGTCAATCATTAACCTTCTTGGTAGAGCATGTGAGAGGTCAGTTGGATATGTTATCTATGGAACACCTGTCACCAAGTATAATACCCCCAATCCGGTTAAGGGAAGTGTTTTTGTGGACCCCACCAAACAGTTATGGAAGTATTATAGTACCCTGGGATGTGTTACCTTATTGGAGAATAAGAAGTTGTTAGTACTGGTATCAGTACCTCTGTTAGATAAGGATAGTACCTACGATATATATAAGTAATAAATTTGCCCATGCCATATCCAAAAAACCAATCAAAAATTGGCCAGAACAAAATTTATGTTGCTAACAGGTGAAGAAGCGAATAGATGTAAAGTTGATGAAAAACACACACAAATACACACATATATATTTTATTTTTTTTTAAGTGAAATTAGAATGGATTTGAACAGCGAAATTAAATCAGAGGAATTTTGTTTACTGATGGGAAATCTGATCTAGGGCATGAGCTGTACCCATTGGAACTGGGTCATTAGCAGACAATGGAAATGGTTGAAATAATTTTATTGATTAAAACTTGGAATAGATTTGAATAGTGAAATTAAATCATTTTGCTTACTGATGTGAAAATTTGATCTAGGGCAGAAGTTGTACCCATTGAATCTGGGTCATCAGTAGACAATGGAAATGGCCGAAATAATTTTTATCGATTAAAAATTGAAATAGAGCTGAGTAAGCTAGGACCTTTAGAATTCACATGATTTTAGTTGAAACCGCCAGAACCCTGTGATAATAAGGTGCGACCAAGGTTCAGTTGTAACTAGCCGGATTTTTCTATATAAACACGTAGTTATGCTGTAAAAGACAGATGGGAGAGAGACGGGCGAGCGTTGAGACGGAAGAGAGAGACTCAAGAAGGAGAGAACGTGATGTCAGAGATTGAAACGAAGCAGCCGCTAATATGTGCTGTTGATATAAGTACCGCTGCTTCTGCTACCACGAATATTACGACTACTGTTACTACTGCTAAGGAGGAACGCTACTATAAACTTTAAGCCGTGCACAAAAATCTTATTTTCCCGTCGCTGGAGTCGTATATCGTTCTGAGACGATTTAACAACAAGTTAACCATAACACACGCTCTCTCTGTCCAGAATCCGGTGTATGCATTTTTTTCGTCAATTACTTTTCTGTAACCCGTTTCTTTTCTATACTATTCTTTTCTGCTATATAAAAGACATTAACAATTCAATCATTGAATAATTGTTTGTCCGGCTTTCTGCAGATGTTGATTTTTTTTTCTGCATTCTAAATTTCTTAGCACAAACTGTCCAGCCGTGTCTACATCTTCAGTCAACCATGAATGGATGAACATCACTACTGCTTTCTGGATCAAACCAAACACAACGTGGACAGGAAGTAGGATTAAACCAGTGGACTGGTCGAATAATCTATGGATGCTCAGGGGACCTATGGTCACTCCCTTAAGTTTGGTTAGGATCGAGTAGACACCTCAAGCCAGAGAGTAAGACATCGGAGGTTGAGGAGCTGGGGACGAAAGTGTTGGAGGTAGCCATGATCTGTGTGTACTTGAATTATTTAAGAAAACTAAGAGTGGAATTAAGAAGCACTGTCAAATAGAAGTATTGCCCAGTGTTATATTACCTACAGCCATTAGTCCATTAGATGGGATTTGGGCAGTAGCCACACAAGGGGGGACTAAAATTATCTAAGGTCTGTGAAGAAGAAGCCACTAGAAATATAAGGGTGAAGCAACCATTGTTCAGTGTAGAGTTAGCAATGGGTTGTGGAGCTATTGGACCCTTACTGACGCTTCACCCTATTACCAGTCCTAAGAAAAATTTGAAGAAAAAGAATCTTTTTTGAAATTAGTGTCAACCAACGCGGGTAAATGGACAGAATTATGGGAACCCATAGTAAAGGGGTACCCTGAGGTCTCTTTAGAGAAAATGCCGAACTTATTGAAGCCTCATGATAAAATTAACTTGGACGAATTAAAATCTAAATTAGACCTAGTGAAAGGAAATAGTCCGAGTTGGGAAGAGTATAGGCGGGTTATAATAGTTTGGCCAATCGTTGTGAGATTATTATTCATCATATTACTGATAGTAGTAATCTGGTGGTGGCTGAATGAAGAGGCGAGTGAAATTGACACGCAGACGAGGTGAACTGGTTGGTAAAAACCCGAGCGAAAGAGAGATTTCATTAAGTGAGCTTCGTAAAAGCATATCCACTGTGAATGCGATTGGACCTACCATGGAATTATAAGGAGAACCCCGAATCGACTACAGAAATCATCAAGCCCCCTATAAAAGCTAGGACGGACAGAAAGGATAAGTAAAACAGTACAATGACCGATTAAATAATGTGGAGTGTTGAGAACTCCAGAAAAAAATAATTGTGATTATTTTTTTTTTACTGCACACGAAAAAAAAAAAAAAAAAGAAGCTGGCCTAATTACAACTATTCAAGCACAGAGCGAGCCTACTAGATAATTTAAATTTTTAAGGAAAGCAGTATTTGAAGTAAATAGCAAATTATCTCGAGTTAATAAATAAATAAAAGAAAAGAAAGAAATTTATTTTTAGGAAATGAGCAATGTCTCTGCCTTATTCTAAATATTATGTTATATAGTTTTCTATTGAGAATTTTTCTCAGAATATTTTTAGAAAATAATGGTGGTGAATAGAAATTTTTTACGTCCTACAACTTTTTGATACTGCACGTCATTTATTTTTACAAAGCTTGTAAAAAAAAAAAAAAAAAAAAAAAGGAAAAAAAGAAAAAAATTAAAACAAACTTACAACAAATAATGTAGGAACCCAAATTAGCTGCTGCCTATAAAAATATATCTGTATTATTATCTAACAGTGACACAGAACTTTTTTTTTATCCTCTTGGGTGCGTCTTTTCTGATGAAAAATATTTCATTACAAAAACAAAAATTTGCTTGCTTATTTTCTGCATTACATCAAGAAACAGCAACATGTCTACGAGATCCGCTGTTAAATACACCACAATCCAACCACTACGACAAATTAAGAGGAGTTAATACCCTGAACTTCACTATCTGAGAGGAAGAGACTAAAACAATTATTGGAATCGGAAATATTGGGAGATAGGAAACTATCTCAACTTCTGCGTCGTTTACAGACTCTGCCTGGCATTATTTTGGATGATAGTGTTTTACAAGACATATTTGTAGGAAAGCTGCCACAAATGGTACAGGAATCCTTAACGGCAATGGGAAATAATGTACCCCCGAATAAGCTGTGCAATACGGCTGATAAACTGATGGAAGTCATGGCCCAAGACAACCTAGTTGCAAGTGCACGAACTCCCAGTGATGACATCACCCAAATACAGAAGGAAAATAAATTGTGGAAATAGTAAGTAGGTGATTTAACTAAAAAAAATTCAACAATTGCAGCATCACACTTCGCCGAGAAGCACACAACGACACAGGAGCAAGTCAAAAGGAAAGAGCTATATCTATTACTACCACAAGAGATTCAGTGACAGGAGTAAAAAAAAAAAAAAAAAAGCACAACTCCTTGCAATTACAAGTCTCAGGGAAACAAATAAGCCAACAATCTTCTTTATCAGGACCCGTTGGCATTTCAAACTCAAGTCGGCCTTTTCCACATAATCGACAAAAATTCAAAAACATATCAAAATTAAAAAAAAAATATCGCTAGCCCCAAATTCCCAGTCAGACTAATTAAAGGACTCGGAAAAACCCACATTACGAGCAGTAAAGAGTTCGATTATCCACACATATGGACATGAATGCATGACACTTAATTTGTCGTTACGGCGTGATTTCCAATGGACTTTTATTGTGGCCGATATCACTACACCAATTTTGGGTGGTGACTTTTTGCGCCATTATGGTCTGTTAATCGATATTAAAAGATAACACTTGATTGACACAAAGACTAATGTCAAATCTACTGGCTACCTAAAGTCTGCAACACTTTTCAGTCACAAAGTTGCATCAACAGGAGAAAATTCAAATTTTCGAAAATATTGCCAAATTATCATGACATAATTGAACCAAAATTCAACACCACGGCGAGAAAACATGACATCACACACACCACTGAAACAACTGGCCCACCTGTCCTTTCACGACCTCGTCGACTTGCCCCTGATAAACTCAAGATTGCCAAACAGTAGTTCCAGCAAACTTCGGAATAATTCGCCCTTCGAAAAGCGAGTGGTCTTCACCTCTACACATGGTACCAAAACAAAAGTCATCCTCATGGAGACCTTGTGATGATTACCGCAATCTGAACGCGATTATTCTTCCTGATAGGTACCTAATTGCTAATATTCAATATTTTACCAGTAAACTAGATGGAACTAAAATCTTTTTAAAATTTGACCTCATCCGAGCCTACCACCAGATACCCATAGAGGACTCTGACATAAAGAAGACAGCCATTACAATGCCATTTTTTCGAATTTTTACGTTTATCGTTTGGACTATGGAATACAGTCCAATCCCTTAAAAGATTTATGAAAAAAAAGTTAAAGATTCAGTTTTTTGCTACATTGATGACGTGCTTATTGTCAGTTCTTCACCAGAAGAACATAAACAGCACTTACAAGATGTTTTTGAAAGATTTCGAAAATATAGTGTAGTGAATCCAATTAATTATTAAAATAGCTAATCACTAAACTATCAACAATGGTGGTTTTGTCAGTATATACGTTTGACATAATATACAATTATGTAGTGATAATATTAATACCGATTCTTTAAGCTGATTACCTTTACCTGAAATAAAAGAGTTTTTGCTTTTATTGGAAGCCCTGGACGACAAATGTGTATCATGTTAAGACATTAAAAGGCGGACATTGTATGACACAGTATTCTCTCTTGTGCTGGAATATGTATTACCCAACATGCAACGTTTTATTTAACACCCTACCAACATAGGTACCATGAACTTAGTGTCCTGGGTTGGTGTCTTTATGGTATAATCGCTTACCAGTCCTTAAATAGGCCAGAAAGCAAATATTATTATTCTGATCATAAGCATCAAATTTTTTAAAACTACACAGTTATTGTCTTATTACCGGTCCAATTCTGCTATGTATTCTATTCATCAGAATTTGGAGGATGAGTTATGTGGCTCATTAAGCTGATTCACTTGTACCTGAGTCCTTATGCAGTGCTATGCAGATGGATTTGTTATGGTCTTCTGGTATGTTACTATTGTCAAAGATTTCATTATTTCTTTTATCTTATCGATGCTGAAATTGTCTATAGATGATAGTATTTTCATTACCATACCATTGGTTGACTTAGAGACTAAGATTGTAGTTTTCAGGGAAGCATTGTTCCACAAAGTAACAATTGTGAGGAAGAAGCTGTCTGAATTAACCTTGCTTTTTATCAAAGACACATGAACAGAATGCGAATCGTTTGCCACTGTGAACATGGTATGGTGAGACCTAGCTGTGAAGGTCCAAGCTAGTGGCACTGAGGAATATAACTAATCTAAACATGTGCCATATTAATAGCAATATAGTAGTCAAAAGCTGGCAACTTTTCATCTGTGAGTTAAGTGTTGCAGGGTAGAGATTAATTCATCACTCATATAAGCACTTTTGAACTCTATTGAGGCCGGACAGTGATGATTGGGTAGCACCAGCCAGGATATGGCAGCAATATTTTGGGTCTGATCTGATTCTTATAAAGATAGTGCATAGCAGTTGGAGTTAGGTACTTTCTGAAGCAATACAATAAACTGACCATTCTCTTAACATCTTTTTTGAGATCAGGGCTGAGCTTTAGGGTCAATAGGCATTCAAGGCAAGGAGCCTCTTTGAGGGTATGACCACTCATCAAAATTGTTTTAGGTTTAGATTCTGCTTGGTGATGATGAAATATTAAGAGTTTAGTTTTGAATGTATTGAATAATATTGGCCAGGCTTTTCCCCTAATGAGCTGTGAGAATTAGGTCAGAAGAGAGATCAATTGCCAGGCACTGGTTATCAAGATATTTGGAGGTGCACTCATACACTGTGGTATCATTTGCATATATATTTACTAAGGATCTGAGAGTGTTCTTAGGCAGATTGTTGATATAAAGCAGAAAGAGGGTAGGACCTAGGAAAGAGCCTTGGGAGATGCCAACATTGATTGAGGCATGAGGTTAGAAACAGGTCTGAGGTTAGTATGATGCCCAACTGTATCGGGAACACAAGTAGGCTTATCTACAATCTGGGTGACCTCATAGGTTATGAAGAAATCATAATAGTATTTCTCCACTTTGTCAGTTCTGTTTGCATAGACAAGCCGCTGTGTAAACGTTTTTTTTACAGCGATGTTTACCATGTATAAGGTCTGAAATTCACTCAAAGTAGAGCATTACAGAATATGAGGCACAGTTTATGCAGATATGTGGGGAAGATAACAGTTAATCCTAGACTTGATCAGGTTAAAATTGTAGTGATTAGGAAAACACCCTCTTGAATAGCAGTCCATAAAAAGAAGCTACTAGAGTGGAAGTTACATCTCAAAAATGGAATACAAAAGGAATGAGGGTGGTTTGTTGCAATGTGCATAACATGGTGTGTCCTAGCCATGAATGTTAGAACTGGTTGAACTAAGAAATGCAGTTCATCTGGGTACTTTCTATTGAAATAGTGATAGAACAGTGATAGGCTTGCAATGTTTTGTCTGTGAGAAAGGGGTTGTAAGACACTTTTGGACTCTATCAAGACTGGATAGTGAAAGGATGGAGATGCAGTCAATCTTCTCTGTTATTCTGTCAAATATTGCAATACCATTAATGGGAGTTAATAATATCACATCATATTGGGCAAGCTACCAGATGATGGGAGTGCTAAGCAAGAAAAGAATATTCTCCCGTGTGCATTCCACCATTATGGGCATTATTATATTAATGATATAACACTTTAATGCATGGATGGAAGGGAATAGTTGAAAGAAAAGGAATGACAAACAGGTTTTATTTTCAGAGTTTTATACTGCTAAGTCATACCTAAAATTATTTACACATATGTATGTGTTCCACACAGAGAAACTATAGTACATATATACCACAAATACAGTGCAAAAATGTCAGAGATATAAGGTTTCACTTGTGATAATTCTCAATGGGAATTTAAGCTACCAGAGAAGTGATGGAGAATTTGGGGTCTACTTTAAATATGGTTGATCTGGGTTCAGTTCTTTTAGATGTTACAACTTTTTTCATTTTTGTAATTGGAGTGATGAGTCAAGGTAACAAGACAGAAACACCTCAAGTGGCATATATAGAAAAATTCCTACCTGAATTAATCATCAGAAAGTACAACTGTAGCTGTACACTCCAACACTGGATCAAGAGGTCCCACTGGAAACTGCTGCATGATCCAGATCCCATTCACATGGTAGTACAGTAGCTGTTGTTATGCACCTGCCAATAGCCTCCTTAGGTGTACTCCATGGTTCAAACCCCAGACCATAATGTGGATAATTGCAGCCTGGAGAAGTGTTTACCTCCAGCACCCTTAATGAAGAGGTAACCAATTTAGGTCTGAGAAGAAATTACAAGCATACTACCCAAAGTGAAATCATAATGTTAACCCAGGAGAAAGACAGAAGTTTTCCATGGGTCAGAAATATTATGCCTAAGCAGGGCCTAAGCACCAAAACAGGCTTGATCAAACAAAGACTAAAAGACCCACTACAAGTAGTAGGTTACAAATGTTGCTAGGAGATGAGCTGATATATCTTACTGCCATTTCAGGAAGTAGCACTAGTATAGACCAAGATGGCATGAAGAGGAGGCAGTTTAACTAATCCAGGTAGTAATACATTTCTAACAATGGAGGTTTTGTAGGGTATTGAATCAAACAAAAACGGGAGGAAACCAGGAATTGTTACAGTAGGGCATAAAATTTGGAAACAGCAATGGGTTTAGCTGACAGGGAGAGTATTATGGTGAAGGTTATGTGGGAATGAGCCATTGTAATACATTAAAGTTTTAACTTAGTAAAAGTTTCAATGACCACAAGGAAAAGGAATGTTCAACCTAAAATATGTTACCCCCTCCAATTAACAGGAATGAGAAATAGAACATATACAAAATAAAAAAGTTTTTATTTCTTCAGCTGACATGAGAATGTGGAAATATTTCAAGCATTTAGTGTGAGTCAATGCCCATTAAACATTACAATTTCAACCATGGATGAGCTATTCATTTCAAACTAGCTTCAGCACAAGGTTGGGTATCTGACTGTCACTCTATTCTAAAATAACATCCTTTTAATTCTAAGACACATGAAGGGAGTAGGGGGTGGATAAACTCTCAGCTGAAGAAGTTAAGTTTTTGATCTTATGAACAAGTTACATTTATTTTTTTTATTCATATGTATTTTTTAAACAGGTGCCCTTAGAAATATACTTACTGTAAATGTTGGCATACAAAGCAACTTTTTAAGCTTAAAAAAAAATCTTCACAAAAACAGGGGCTGTCTTATATTTCACCTATAGAGGTACCTCCACAAAAACGCAATACCTAACATTTAAAATGAATTTTTAATAATGAAAGTTTTTCTTGAAGCTTTTATTTTAGTTTTAATTTCAAGCTGAGAGATTAAATTTAATAAACAAATTCCAATAAATAAAATACTATGCTGTATTTCAAAACTAATTTGAGTACGAGTTTCTTTTGAAATTTATTTTGGCTTTAACCTTTAAAATAATAGAGGAATATAAAACGAACACCTTTTAAGTAGTTGGTAATCTTAAAAATTTAAGAAAATATTCTCAGTAATCTAATGTTTTATTGAATTTTAGAGAGCTTTGACTCTAAATTTACTATAGTTGTTGCTCTTATTTTCTGATAGTGCTGTGTATGGGTGATCATGTCTATAAAATTTGGCACAAAAACAATTCAAAATTCTTTTAAAAATATTCAGGTGGAGGTGACAGATTGTAATAAGCTTTACTAATATGTGATTAGTATAGTTTTACTTGATAAAAATCTTTCCTAAGAGTTACACCAATGAAACTGAATTTTAAAAGATTTAAAAATATTAGAAATTATTCTAATTGAAAAAAAAAAAAAAAATGTAAACAAATCTTGTAAAAATTTATTTTTATGCCCCTAATTCTTTTTTTCTTAAGACTATTATAATATTGTCCTTAATATATATTATTCTAAAAGCTTCTCTAATTAAATAATGTCTTAGTTTTAGTGTATTTTTCATTTTTGATTCAGAGCAGATTTTTGATAAGTTATTTTTTTCTTTTTCAAAAAAAAAAAAAAAAAAAAAAAAAAAAAATTGGTGATTTAAATTCTCTAAAAAATTCTGCTTTTAACTAATATAGTTACTAAAAAGAAAATATTTTTACCAAGAATTTCTAAAATATTTTCATTCATTTGTGAATAAATCCTGAAAATTTCATTAAAATCTGACATTTATTTGATATGTACAAGCATTTTCAAATTAATGGATCTGGCACTGCAAATATAGTACATCTGTTGACACAAGAAAAACAAAATTTTTAAATTTCAAATATCTAAAGGAGTAAAAATTTTAATTAAATATTAAAAAAATACTTTGATATTTCCTCTTAATAATAAAGATTCTGATGATGTTTTCATTGTTTGGAGCATGTTTTAATCACGGTTTGCTGATTTTTTTTGTTAACCATCATTTTAAACAACTGAAGCAGACCCAACTCATTTAAAGCTCATATAAAAGTTGTTTGAAGTAATCCAGTGACTTGACCCAGAGTTGGGAGTTCAATACCTGGCCACAGCAGAGGTGAACAAAAAGTGACAATTCAGATACTGATTTTGAAGACAAAGGAAAATCTTTAAAACTCTGGCTTAAATTTATCAGAACTTAGGAAATTTTTCATATTATTGCCATTTGTGTATTAGCGTTTTATCCCAAAAGTTATAATAGCATGACTAGTAGGGAATTTTCATGGTAAATTTACAAAAATGAAAGATAACTGAAAAAATTGTCTTGAACTTGAGTTATTTTCTGTGATAAAATAATTGAATGAACTGGGTCTGCTTTAGTCATTTACTATTTGTGATGAGATTGTCACACTGTCTTCCTACAGATTCAAGTGAATAACAAAAATTCCACTTTCCTCAGATGGCTGTGCTACTTTATATATTTGGCATATTCACTTTCTCTCTTCTTTGTGATGCTTATAATTACAAATATATACATAGGAAAAGATAGTTGTCGGAAGAGAGTGTTGGGGACCAGTACCTTCCCTTGCCAAGTTGGTCCATCTTTTATTCAAAATTCTGGGTATGTATGAAGTAGATTATTCCCCCTTTACTATTACCATTAAAGGTGCTAAAGCAATCTACACACATGCACACAATCAGATATATAGATATACTGCTGGGTCCACTGATATATAATTTTTCTGCTCTACATTTTAGCAAATATCCGTTTTCACTAAGCATCTTAAAAGAACTCAAAGAAATTTTCAAGCAATACCTGAATCCAATGCATCTGCACTTTTGCTATTTTCACTGCTGTTGTTAGAAGTCTCTTGTATTCATGATCTTAGATGTGTTTGAGCACATGTGTATTTGTACTTACCTTTGAGAATATGCAAAACAGAAATCGCTTTATTTCATTATTTATTTTTAGTTGTCTCTATCAATTTCTTCCAATTTATTGATGGAAAATAGATTGGAGAAGCTGATTTCAGTTTAAATGAAATTAACAAATACATTTTATTCCTTTTAATAGACATGATAGAAATTTATTTTGAGTTTCAATATATATGCATATACTCAAAGATACAGGTGCTACCCAGAGTTAGATGCAAAATAGCTTCAATAAAAGAAAAAGATTGATATAAAATTAAAATTTTAATTACCAAGTGAACTGGCTTAGAAATGTGTGACTATAAGCCACAGGAAAAGCCAGTTGACTTGTCAGATCAACAAATTAGACAACCTGTTCAAATACTATAGACATTTAGATACAAAATGTTTCTTTGGCTAACAATTTAATTTTTACAAATATCTATCTAAACAGTGTCAGATTTTATTAAGCAATTCAATGTCTTCACAATAAAATTAAAGAAAAGCTTAATAAGATTAAGACAGTTTGATGGAACGTGTATAAAAATATTAGGGTCCTTTCAAGGCACTTTTGAAACAAAAAATAAATTAGAAACTGTCACTATTATGGTGGTAGACTGTATAAAAAGTCACAATTTAGTAGGAACACATTTGATAAATGTTAATAGCATGTTTACTTAATTCTATGAATATGGGAAGTCCCAAAACTGGGACATTAAAAAACTATAAAGTGAGTCTTAAGGTAAAAAATAAAGAAACTGTCATTATTATGGTGGTAGACTGTATAAAAAGTCACAGTTTAGTAGGAATTGATTTGATAGATATTAATAGCACATGTTTACTTAATGCTAATACAGAATTCCCGAAATTGGGACATTAAAAAACTATAAAGCAAGCCTTAAGTTGAAAAGAAATATCAATCCATCGTATTTTGAAAGCTTCCCATTCATATAAGGCCAATGGTAGTTGATAAGCTGCAAAAAATGGTGGAAGAAGGCATTCTTCAAATGTGCATCACCTATTGTGGTTTTAAGAAAACCTAATGGTGATTTTAGTGGAGATTACAAAGTAGATGAGATTTGTTCGTATTCCTACCTTATTCCAAACATAGAAAACATATTACATTCTCAGGCAGGAATGAAATATTTACTAAAACTGATTTAAAAATGCATACCACCAAATTCAAATAGATGGCAAATTTAAGGAAATCACAATAAACACCCCCATAGGTTTACTTAGATGGTCCCCGCTTAACATTTGGAATTAAGGCAGGCAGCTTGATTCTTTAAAAAGCTATGGAAAATTTGTTAGTGTGGAGAGTAGAAAATATAATTTATCAGGACAATATATGTTTAGGTGTGGTCACTGAAGAAGAACTGAAACAAAAAACTAAATTTGTAATGGATGAAGTTAAGGAAGGCAGGAATGATGATAAATGAAGATAAGTGTATATTTAATTGCAAAGAATTAACATTTGCCAATTTTTATAGCAAATTCTTGTCAAAATATTCTGAAAGAATTGAAACATTTTGTGAGTTGTGAAAGAAGAATAAGGAGTTTGAATGGATTAGTACACAACAAACAGCCTTCATTAAATTTAAAAAAAAGCTCTATCTAAAAACCTGTTGTTAAAAAAAAGATATTACATTAACCAGAGATGTGACTGGTCAGTCAGTATTGGCAATTTTATCCCAGGAAAGACATCTGGTGACATATCTTTCCAGGCCATTGACACCAGCTGAAGTGAACAACTCTAATACTGAAAAGGAAGCACTTGTGATGATATAGAGTATGACCAGAGCAAGACAATTTTTGTTAGGAAAAAACTTTTTGTTGAAATCTGATCATAAGCCCTTAGAATTTATATTCAATCCTAGGAAGGAATCGTCGAAAGTTGCATCATCCAGAATATTAAGATGGGCTATGAAGTTAATGGCTTTTGATTATGATATCGAATACATGAAGGAAAACATGTCACATGTAAATGCATTGTCCAGACTACAATTTTAAAAGGAACAAAATGAAAAAAAAAAGAAAAAAAGTTGTGAATGAATTTTTGCATGGTGGCCAGGACACACCCAAGACATAAAGAATCATGTACACAAATGTCCTAAATGTGCCGAAATAAAGAACTTTTGCCACAATAAGTTACACTCTTGGCCTAAGGAAACAGAACCCTGGTCTAGAGTTCATCTGGATCATGCACAAGTTAATAGGAGTTTATATCTAATACTGGTTGACACTTTTTCCAGCTTAAAGTTTTCAGAGTTCAGGATAAAAAATCTATTACTGTAAAACTAATATTATGCATATTTGCTAGAAATGAAATACCAAAAACATTAGTAATTGATAATGCTCCTGAATTCTGTGACGAAAATCTATGCTTGTGGTCAAGGAAGATTGGCTGTGTCCCATATAAAACACCTCCTTACCATCCTTAATCAAATGGGATTGCTGAACAAATGGTCTAAACAATAAAGATGGGATTGAAAGCATTTTCTTCTCAGCAAGAAAAGATTGAAACTTTCCTACCAACATTATTGTTTAGTTACAGAACTATACCACATGCTGACAGATTAGAGCTCCATTAACCATGTCTTACTCTATTAATGAAAACATATGGTACAAAAGAAGAAAATGAGCTGGAAAAGGCGAATTTCATAATGGAAAAAGGATACAACATGGCATTAATAATATTATGCAAGAATGGTAAAAATATTGTTGCCCATGCAGACCAGTTAAGAGCTAGCAAAATCACAAGGAAGTACAAAGTGAAGCTAGTCCAAATGATTATGTAGATGAACAAGAAAGCAGAACAAAGGAATTACTGGACGATCAAAATACTTGTGAAACTAGTGAGATGGGGAGGGAATGTAGATGAAGCTGTAGATCTATGCAGGGCATGAAACCCCAAAGATTCAGGGCAATGTATCGGGATTGGTTTAGCTAATAGGTAATTAGTATAATGAGAGCTGTAACTATAGCTCACTGGCAAGTTTGAGTCAAGGTACATAGGATATGTACAGCTACTAAGTTTGATCGTCATAACAGTCCCCTTTTCTGATATGTAAATAAAGTAATCTCTCACATGCAAATCATCACATCCCCTGCAAACAATGGGGGTTTTTATACCCCTTTCAAATTTTCTTTGCTTTCCTTTCATTCCCATCTTCAGAGATCTTGAAGCTTTTTTTCTCATGGAAATCTTGATTTTGTATTATGTTGTACTCAGAGTATTCTTTTTCCATTGTTATGTCTTTGTCAGATGTTTTAGAATCCTCTTTGCCTTGTTGATCAACCACAACCATGTCCTTATTTGATTCATTCTATTGGGCCATGTTTCCCTATTGGTCTGCAAGATCATTACTTGTAGTGCTTGTAAAAACTCATTGCACTTCTCCATATTCTTCTTGGGAACTTATTTGATCTGTAGCTTACTATGCTGTTCCCATATTCTACTATAATGGTTGTGTTGCATTACAGAATTAGTCCTTTCCAAATCTATCTCCCTATTTTCTTTAATGTCATGAAATGTTGAACAGGGCCTCTTATACCAAAACTTCCTCAGGTATGAGAGGTGGAGCAGGGAAAATTCAGTTGTATTGGATTATTAGGTTTATTTGGGTTCAAATCCCACTTATGCATTTTATAGGTTCTGGTTAATATTTCTAAACCAAAATTTCTTCCATCAGATTCCAATCTTATTAAATCTTATCAATCATCTATAATTTTTTTCACTTGGCATTTTTATTCCTTCATCAAGTATTCTAAGCTCTCTCAATAGCTCAAGTCACAAAACATTTCATTCACTATTATGACTCCATCAGGATCACTGCCCTGTTACACCATGCCAATGTTGTTAGACTAAAGAAACCATCAGTCTTAATGGGAAGGCAAATTTTATTTTAACAATGTCTTATTCCACAAATGTTGTTTATATCGCTGGATGGTGATCTGAAGGCACTACTACTTGAATAATAATTTATGACACCAGCTCAAGAATTCTTTATATGGGGAAACTTTTTCAAATCCCTTTTGTTTATGTATTCATGACCTTAATCATAGTACTATAAATAAAAGTTGCTATTTTTACACTTGTTAATGAGTGTTGTTGAAGTTAATTAAGTTTACTTACGGCACTAGTAACTTTACTCTTTCACGAGCATAGCCAGAACAAAGAGGAGTCAAGCTTGATCTTTGACAATATTTCACCGATATTCCTGTGGATACTGAAACACAAAAACACTTAGGGATGCAGGATTGGTGCAGAACGGGTTCAATAGAGATTGACCAATGGAGACAGACTAAAGTAAAAGTGGAATTCAGCAAATCAAGCAGCAACAGAGCCACAAATTATTAAAATTCTCAGAATTCTCATTGAATGGTTAGGAGAAAGATAGAAAAGGAAATGAGTTAATAATTATATTTTAAACTATAAAATGAATTTAAGAACAGTTCCAAAGAGAACTGAACCCAGAAATAACTAGTCAAGATTCAGTAAAATTTAGCAAAATCAAATTTCCCCCAACGATTCACTTTCTTTTGATAAGACATAATTAATGTGTTGTCCGAATTTCTGCTCCTGAGATACCATATTTAGGCTTTGTTTACCATTTGCCAAAAATACTTATATTCTTATAGAAAAATCATGACCTAATTTCTTTAACAAAGGAAGCCATATTGTTTATGAAAAGATTTCTTAAAATAGGACAATCGTAGATGGAAAAATAGATACATCAATGTTAAATTTTAGTGTTGGTGGTATTTATATAAACGAAGAACCACAGCACCCAGACAGATTTGCTCCCATGGCTGAAGTGAACATATAGACACACACAGGATAGAAGAATTGGGAAGCAGCAGGTTTGTCTTGAATCCAGCAATTACTGCTAGATTTCTCAGGCCATCATCCAGCAGGGTAGAACTTAATCCTACAGTAGATAATAGAGACATTGTATTCATCAGTTCTAATATTCAAAAAATCTGTTGTTAGTATTATCAACAGTGTAATCTATTTTATTAAAGATGTTTTCATTGCAACCTTGATTCTCAAGGTTGTCCCAGACACAAAGAAACAATTTACCACAGCTGAAAATTACTCATTTCTTTTCTGTGGTTTCGATTTACCACTAAATATTGCTGTCAACTCCATTATCGTATAATTTTGGGAAACCCTTTTGTGAAAGCTTCCAGGAAACCAAAAACCACATTCACTGAAATGTACAAAAGAATGCTTCAAAAAGCACATCTCATTGGGTACATAGTGAATCAACACTAGATGACTTTATCTGGGGACCTGAAATGGATGAAAAACAACTGCCTGCAACATTTACTCTTCACTGGGTATCTGATGCTAATGACAAAAAGAGGTAAAATTTGCTACCATGATCAGGTGCCTATATATATTTTGTACTACGGACAAGAATCTGTGTGTTTATGGGGGTGTAATGGTACGATAGTTTAAAAGCAGTCTTGGTAGAAAGGCTTGTTTTTTCTGTGCTGAGAACATGCTTTTAAGCCCATCCTTACTGTTTGTACAATTCTTTTTGCTATACCTTATGACTGGGGGCGATATGGGGGGGTTTTGTAGGTTTACATACTATTTTTTTTTTATCCATGAGCCAAGTTCCTTATCACAAAATTCTGGATTAATTTTGATGAAAGAATGGGAGCATCTGAGGAAGAAATTTCTGTTGCTGAAATTCAGTGATGAAAACTGCATTTAAAACACTGTAACAAAAAAACTGACTGATAATTTTGGGGATGAGGTATTATGGATGCCTCTGGACGTAATCCATTCAAGGAGTTTGCAGAATTTGTATCTTTGATGTTTTAGTGTGGCTCCACTTAAGTTGAAAGAATTTTCCAATAATCCCTTAAACTTGACACTAAAATTTGTAATATATTCAATGAAATTGTACTTAGTTTCAAACTACAACAGCTATTACATACACAAGATATCACTCAAATGCATATGCACTTTCTATAATAATAATAAAATAAACCAGGCATGTCAAACTCAGGGCATATGGAGGGTCACATGAGCCATATCTGCTGCACCTGCTTAGTCTTACATTAATCACAGCTAGAGGTAACTAAACTTTAAGTATAAAATACTTACAATACAAGGTAGTAAAATTTAATCATTTTAATGTTGTCTTGATGACTGACATTGCTTTAGACAAACTATTCTTGATATATCAGTTTGGAATGTCTGTGTAGATCCCACTTTGATCAAAGATGACAAAAGTTCATCAGTTAATCTGGTTCTATGAGACGTTTTTTTGGCCTTCATAACTGAAAATAACAGCTTACAGACATGTTTGTGGCAAACTTTCTGTAGTTCTTAAATGTCTGAAGAAGGTATGAAAAAAAATCTGGATACCCCAACTTCTAGGTACTTTCCCTTGAGTGTTGAGTCAGTCTGTATTTCCAGTAGTTCCATCTCTAGACTTTCCTCTGCTTGAGCAACATCAAAAGTGAAGGGTGCTGAGAATAATGCAAACTGATCTTCACAAGATGAAAAATCACAAAATCTTCACTGAAATTCCTTTGACAGCAATTCCAGGTAATTGTTGTACTTAGCGAAGATAAATAGAGACTCAGTATTGGCAGTTTTTTCAACTCCTTGCACATAGGAAAATGAATCAAGTTTTCATGCAACAATTGGGATTTCATTAAAACTAATTTTGCAATGAAACACTTGATATCATCATATAACTCAGTGATCTTATTTTTACCTTGTAATTTCAAATTAAGGTTACTTAATTGGGTAGTAATTTTCACTGAAAAAGCTACATCTTGGAGCCAGCTTTCATCTTTAAATTCATCTGTGCTTTGACCCTTCATCTCCAAAAACATAATTTTGTGTTGCAATAAAAAAATCTTTTCAGTAGCTTGTAACATGAAAGTCAGTGAACTTCTGTGTAAAATGGGAAATTTGTGAACTGATTATTCATGTTTTCCAGTAACTGGCTAAGCTGATGGTGATACAGAGGCAACCTCTGATATAGTTCACTGTTTGTAGGTAGCATGGAGACATACAGTGGTACTAGAACCTTAATTGTATGCAGATATTGCAATAAGCAACAAGAAAAGGACAAAAATAAGTGTCCAGCCTTTCTTAAGTGTAAAAAGAGGAATCATTTCCAGACAGTATGCACATATGAAAAACGAGTAGAAAATGTAGATCCGCTGAATGAAGTAACTTTACTGACGCAGGTGGATACTGGAAGGAATGTTACGTTGATACTGAGGAAATTTTGGGAAAAAATGAGTAGACTAATTTATAAAGAAAAGTAACCTCCAGTTGAAACAGTTCTATGGGTCAATCATCAAAATTTTAGGATGCTTTGAAGGCATGTTTGAAACAAAAAATAAATTTTAAATAATAAAACATCAAAAGCCATGGTCTTTTATGTGTTAAGAAGCTGGTAAATTCCATGAAGTCTGTAGAACCAGGAATTGGATTATTAAGAGGACACAAGGTGAGTATTTGGCTTAAAGAAAGCAGTCAATCCATGTATTTTCAAGCCCCAAAAGTTCCTGTTCAAGTGCTAAGCTGAACAAAATGATGGAACAAGGAATATTAGAAAAAGTTAGCTAGGGTGGTAGCAATTGGGCTTCACCCATTGTGGCAATACACAAGTCCAATGGAGATTTAAGAATTTGTGGCAATTATAAGGTGGGTGTGATCTGTTCCGATTCATTCCCATTGACAAACATTGAAACAGCATGCCATGAGTTTGCTGGTATGAAGTACTTTGCTAAAGTTGACCTTAAGTCAGCATATAATCAGATAAAAATTGATAGAAAGTTTCAAGAAGTCACCACAATAAATACCCCTATTGAATTATTAAGATGGACTTGTCTGTTGTTTGGAGTAAAAAGTCACATTTTTCAAAAAGATATCATTAAGGTTTTTTTGGAGAGGGGGGTTAAATATTGTATATCAGGAGACATTAAAGAAGAACTCAAAAGTAAAGTTTTGAGAAAATTAAATAGTGTGGATTATGACAATTACAATAAATGGAAGTTTAATTGTGAAAAAAATCTTATACCTAGGATATCAAATATCCAAAGACACTATATCACTGGATGATAAACTTATAAACAAGATATCAGAGAGAGCTGCATTCAGAAATAAAAAACAGAATCTTTTTTAGGATTAACCAATTTCTATAACAGATATCTGCCACAATAGAGTGACCTTGTGGAACCATTTAATGAAATAAGGAAGGAAGAATACTGAGTAATAAAAGTGGATCATAAATTATTGGAATTTATATTCAACCCCAGAAGAGAGTTGCCAAAGGTCACATCTGCCAGGATATTAAGATGGGTGATTAAGCTTATGGCATACAACTTTGACATTGTATATATTAAAAGAAATACTATCCCACATGGATGCATTATCTGAGTAAAAATGTTAAAGCAAATGAAAATCATGAGAGGATTTTGCACTGGATAGAAATGGTTGTATTAACCTTAAATTGGCTTATATCAGGAACTAGGCAGGATCCACTCTTGAATAGAATTATGGATAGAATGAAGAGAAAGACATGGAGTAATTGCTCTATGGTGGAGAGGCCATATAAAGAGTCAAGACACAAATTAACAAAATTAACAACAGAAAGAATTATATATCATGGAGATATAGTATCTCCACAGTCTCTGAGAAAGGAAGTAAAGCTGTACATCATGATATACATGGAGGTATATTGACTATGCAAATGAGGTTAAAGATGCAAGCATGGTGGGCAGGCTGATGATTCAAATGAGGAGAATCAGTTAAAGCCTAAATCTCCTATAAAAAGAAATAAAGAGACTCACTCTGAGAGAAGGATTATGTCTCCCAGATTTGTTTACCGTAGTAAAAAAATTGAGTCTTTTTTAACCTCCAATTGATCCATGCTTTATTTGACATATATATATATATATTTTTTTAACCCTTTCACTGTTGGAAGGTACTATTTGCAATTTTTATACACCAATATAATTTTAAACAAGGTTGCCATTAATCTATATGGATAGATTGTTCTTGTTTACTCAAGTGTGCATAAAAGTGATATCATGCTAACATTCAGTTGAATAGTGCTTGATATATTCACTCCACAAAGGTTTACAACTGAAAATTGGTTTTCAGTGATGAGTTCCTTTTTTGCAGCTAATACATTTGTAGAAATAAATGAATTTTATTCATTCTTATTTCTTGATTTGAAATTTAAGTAATGTACTCTGATGCAACTTACAAACAATTCATTATATTTAATATGATTGTTCTTTGAGATTTCTTGCTACCTCACCAGGGAAATCTGATGACAGCTACTGACCCATATGGCACTGAAAGAGAAAATCAAGTCTTATTTGTGTTCTCTATGATGTCTACTTGAGTAAGGCATTGAAATATGGTCATGTTTGTGCTTGCCTACCAGTCTCAACTATTTACAACCTTTTCTACACCAATAAAAATGCTACTTTGAATGACAGCAGTATTTTCTTTATCAATGAAATAGATAAAGAAAATGCTGTGAGTTTTGGATATGTTTTTTTTTACCCTTTTTGATTTACAACCCAAGTATTTTTGATTTTGGATTTGTGAGACTGATTTCTGACTTTTGGAATTATGACACCAGATTTCTGGTCTGAACCTCCTATTACTATTTTCTCACAACTCCTTATATCCAGTATGTTACAAGAAAATGTCTCATATCATTGGAAGAGAACTGGACAAAAGACATTTGTTAACATGACACATACATGTAATCCAAAATTTTCAATGGGCTATGATATATTGAATTACATTTTTAATATTATATTGGGTTCAGCTACAATTTTACTCTTTATGCACAAAACCGATTTATCTTGATTCAACAGTCGATAGCTTGAAAACCTCCATGTGCATTCATAAACATACCAGTTAGCAGCTTAATGCAAAATTGTTTCAATATTTACAATTCAGAAAACAAAACAGAGGAATTTCAGCTGAAACCATCAACAATGAATATTTGATGGCAGCAAACTTTCAATGTTAAATGAAATCATTACAAAATGTGTGATGGTCTGCATTATTAAAATGTTCAATTGTATGAAAGTTATCCAATCTATCATTGTATTATTTACATGTAATGAAAAATAAATTTTATACCATGTAGGCATCTACCTTGTGAGATAATGTCAGTACCTTGACTGGTCAAGATTATTTCTGTTGAGAGTAGTATCTGGAGTGGTTCAGTAATCTGATCCCCTCAAGACAGTTTTTTCCATAGGAGTTTAAACTGAAGACATGAGTCTACTTCCAGTGTTGCCATCTTGATGTTGAGTACACTTTTTCTTACCCCTTTTGACTCTTTTGGACAGCGTAGCACAAGCCGCTGCATTTGTCTGCAAACAATTCAGAATTACCAAGTCAATACCTGTGAATTTCAAATCATGTTTGCAAATACCCTTGAAGTATAATATACATTATACTTTAAGGATGTCTGAAATTATTATACATGAAACAAAAAATCTGTGCACACACTGAATTCAGATGAAAAGTTCAGTATTAGCCCAAATATTGGGGGCATCTAAAAGGGAAGAAATTATATGAATGTAATATTGCATATGTGAAATGAGGTAACCATTAACAGGACTAAAAAAAGATGATTCATGAATAGTCAAATATTTCTCTAATGATACTGATTAAAATTTCAAATAGCAAATTTTTATTGCTGAAAAATTTACAATAAGAACAAAATGTTCATTTAATTAAGATAGCATGAACAAATGCTTATTTCATTTATTAATAAAACCGGCTTATTAGCTTTCCTAAAAGTCTAATATGAATTATCTATACTTATCAACACAATACGAAACTTTCTCCACAAGATTGTTAGCAGTTAGTATAAATATGAACAGATTACATTACAACCAAAAGTTAATTATCTATACACGAAGAGGGAAAACAACCTAAACCATTTTTAATGATACTTTCTCTCCTGGCTTGAAGGCAGGCATTCCAAGGTAAGGGCAGCCTGAACAGCGAAAGGCATCTCCAAGATAACACTGAAAAGAGAGAATATATTTTATTACTACATTCATCCAATCACTTTGACATTAATACTCCTATATTATCAACTTTATAAAATGATTAATATTAATTACATTTGCAAGTGATTTGTGATTTTAAAAACTCAATAGATTAAAAATGAATAATAAATTTTGAAGTACAATGTTTTGATATAATTGAAAGTGTTTCTGATGATCAATCTGAGTCTTTTTAAAATTGTCTCTCTGTTAAAAGTTCTAAAAGTGAAGGTACAAGATTATTTTAAGAGTAAGACTGAACATGTAAGCACAAGAAAAAATAAAAGATCTGTATAGGACTACTGAAGTTGGAAAGAGTTAATCTGAAAAACAAAACTGATAGGGAATAGAAGAATAAGAATCAAAGAGAAAAGGACAAATAGCAAAAGTAAAGTAGGTAGATTATAAATTCTCTTATGCATCTAACTACAACTATGTACCAAATAATGTATACTGTTGTTTATATGGAAGTAAAATTGCATAATTACCAAACAATAATTTTCTTTTCTAAGTTTGTTTTAAAAAGTATCATGCTGATTTGTTCTTATAATTTTTCTTTTTTGGGGAGAATCATTTAATAACAGCTGAATCACACAAGAGAAAATATATCTAAACAGATAATGATTATGAAGCCAGACATGATTATGAAGATTTTTCTTTTTGAAATCTTCCAGTTTGGAAAGAAATTTTTCAGCTTCATTAGGCTGGTAATACACTAGTTTTAGTACAGATTTTTAAAATGAACTTTCATACTATAGAGTTTTGCGGCATTTGCAAAGCAGGATGTTGTCTTCAAGAGGACAATCTGAGGAAGAAATTAGAACCACATCATCTGCAAAGAGGAATTCATTAACAAGCTCCATTATAATCTTGATGTAGGCTCAATGTGACATCAGGTTGAATACATTGCTGGCTTTATGTGCATGCACAGATGTTGTTTACATGTCATCCAGTGCTTCTGTGGTTTGTTTTAGCATCAGTCTAAAAAAATAGTGAAAATATTATGAATGCCAGCACATAAACCTTGTCTGATGCTGTTAGTAACAGCAAAGATTTTGGAGACAACGTTTGTTGGTTGGTGTGCAAGAAAGGTTACCTTATGATAATGTTATATCCCATCATATATCTAAATGGCCTTATGTAAAGGTTGAAAGAAAATAAGCAGAGAATTAATATAAGCAAAATAAATAACACACATACACTCACACATATATGTATGTGTGTATTTAGGCAACAAATTCTCTTTTAGGTATGTCTGATTAAATAAATTACAGACATGATATCAGCTAATTTTAAACGAAATATGTTCATACTACCGAATAACTTTCCATGTATTGATGTTAAAGGATGAGAGAAATGTGCTATAGTTGTTTAAATTTCTTTTATTTTCATTTCCCAAGTACTTTCGATCTTCTAAGATCAACTTCAGAGGTGCAAGTAGTACAAAACTATATGTTGTTCATTAGTACAAGTATTTATACAGAGTTGTGCATTATTACTCATTACCCAGGGGATCTTGAGAGGCCAGTGTGGGTGGAGAGAGTGAGATCACTATCGGGATGGATGAACGGCATTTGACTAAGGATTACACCTGGATTACAAAAGTGAAATGCGTCTGTGGGAAAGACTAAGAATCCGCAAGGCCTTAAAATGCAACAAATTAGGATGAAATGTTTGGAGAGAGAGAAGTAGTCACAATGCACAGGTAGTTCCCCTGGTGAAATGGAGGAGGAACATGACCAGGACACACACCACAGAGGTAAGTCCCTCCATGCTCCAGTCTCTTGAGACCTGCAGAGAGTAACCAGACCGCGGATTAAATGGCCCACTACACACCAGAAGGATGAATGGCAACAATTCATTCAGGATGCAAGTGATATTTTATGAATGATATTGAAAGGGGACACAGTAAATTGTATACAATGACGACTATCGTGATTAGTTACACATCAGAAAGATTTGGTTATGTTCAAAAGGAACACTAGAAGAAACCCAGAAATAAGTGTCAGGAAAAGAAAATTCACCAGTTGAAACATGAGCTGAGATCTCTAAAGAGACAATACAAAAAAAGCAAATGAGGTAGAAAAAACAACTCCTTTTGAAACTCTGAGACCTACTGAGGAATAAACTTAAAACTCTTCATAGAGTGGAATATCATAGAAAGCATGCGAAAGGGAGGGCTAGGAAAAGATCATTCTTTATTAAATAAACCTTCTGGTTTTGCGAAGAGATTACTCGGAGACAAGAGAAATGGTAATCTTGAGTGTATGGCAGAAGAAATAAATTCTTTCCTACAAGAGACACTCAGTGATCAAGAAAGAGAAAATAATCTGGGAGAAAACAATGCTGTAGTGCACCCTGAACTGCCAAAGACATGTTTTGAGTTGGCGCACCAACCTTGAAAGAATTAAAGGTTATTTTGGCAGCTAGATCAGCTGTGTTCACTATAGGGTCTATAAGAGATATCCAAATATTCAGCTAAATGTCTGGAAGATATTAAAAGTCATTTGGAGGAGAGGTAGAAATGCAAAGCAGTGGAGGTTTGCAATGTACATTCATAAAGAAGAAAACTTGAAAGGAATTAAACAGTTTAGAACGATTTCTTTGCTGGACACTGAGAACAAAATCTTCAGCATCCTGTCCCAATGACTTTGGCATTATCTTGCTACCAACAATTGCATAGATACTTCAGTACAGAAGGGAGGGATTGCGGGCATTCCAGGTTGCCTGGAGCATATTGGTATGATAATGCAGCTTCTAAGATAAGCAAAAGAAATGAAAATTAGGTAATGATTACAGAACTATGACAAAATATTTACCTTTTACTTTATATATATAAAAATAAACAACACCTTAACATCAAAGCATTAAAAATCATGGTTTAGTTTTTTATGTGTATCAACAATGTAGTCAACAAAACAAAATGCCTCTGAGGTATGTTAATAGCAGAAAATTAAAAAAGGCAAAAAAAAAAAAAAAAAAAAAATCAGGGAAAAAAAAACAACTTTTTAACCACCATATTGTTTCATCGAGTGTTATTACAACTGAATAATGAAAGTGAAGTCTGTCAGCACAGATTGCTGACTGGTAAAAAACAATGTATTTTTTTTTTATTACGACAAAAGTATGAAAATTTGTACCGTTTATTTATTGATAATGAAAGTAAGCTATTTTTCATTAAATTATTTTCAATGAAGATGATTTACCAGGTGTTAATTTATTTTTTATTTATTGTAATTATATTTAAAAAAGTTGTTTCCATAGCTGCTGATTGCATAACATGTATAATTAATAAAAACAATTTTAAAAATTCCATGAAAAATAGAGCTGTATATTATTTTTGGATAATTCTATATCTATCATTAAAAACACTGTTATACATTTGAAGTATTTACAAGAAACAAATATAAAAAATATTTTAAAAATGTATTCAATTCTTTTAAAAATAAAATCTTTAAAAAAGTTTAATTTTTTCATTTTGCACATTCTAAGTCTACAATTAGTTGATGTTGACATACAAAACTAAAAAGATGAACTATAATTTAAATTATAGTCAATAATAATTCAATTTCAGTTGTGAATTTATTTTCATATTTAAATGATTTATTCTGTGAGAAACGTCAAAAAGAAAATTCAATCTGACTGAAATATTAAATGGTTTTTAAGAGAAAATGAAAATATTTAAAAGTGTTAAGTATTTACACTTCAAGAAAATTAATAACTGGCAAAAAAAAACATTAAATTTGTAATAAAGAGAGCTATAACTATAGCTCACAGGCAACTTTGAGTCAGTGTACTTAGAACATCGACAGTTACTGTTTAATCATCAAAACAAAATGACATTGCCTGATGGAGCTCTGTTGAATACAGAACCTGAAAACGTAAAGATTTGGATAAAATGCTTTGAGGTACATGCCAGAATAAAAAAGTTACAAAATGACCAAACACCTGAAGGACAGAAAGAAATCATGCATCTATTTTTGGCTACTGCAGAATGTGAAGCCATTTGGCAGATTTTGTTAATGACTTACCCAGCTGAAACTGAAAACTTGACATTTAAGAAAGTCAAAAAAAATAATATTGAGAAATATTCAACCAAAGAAAAGATTGGTCATAGTCGAACAAGCCAAATTCTTAGCATTGAAACAGGAATTTGGAGAGCCTATAAAGAAATATCTAAGAAGGTTAAGAGATATCACTAGATATTGTGAATTTCATGAACTAGGACAACAAGGAATAATTAGAGGAGGAAGAATGAATTCAACTACAATTGGTTGAAGGACTGTACATCACCTCAGAGAGTAAAAATATTAGAGTGGTTACAGACAAACCAAATGACATTAGAAGCTTGTATTAACTTCATACAACATGAGGAGTTAATTGAAAAATTTAATACAAATGAAAACCAACCTGAGTATATGGACACATGTATGATCAAAAGAATGATTAAATGCAGATATTGCAACTGTAAACATGAATCGAAGAGAGAAATTTCCAGCATGGGGACAGATATGTAATAAGTACAAAAAGAAAAATCACTTTCAAGTTGTATGTAGATGGCAAGATACCAATGTAAAAACTGTCCAAATAATACACGATGATGTAAAAAGTTAAACAAACATTTTTTTCAATAGAAAGGAGAAACAAAAAGGACACCTTCACGAATATTAAATTAAATGGTTTAGATTTAGAAATGCAAGTGACCATTATTCCAAAGAATTTTTGGTAACAATTATCAAAACCAAAATTAAAAGAAAGGCTTAGTAAGATTCAGACAGTTTGATGAAACACGTATAAAAATATTAGGGTCCTTTCAAGGCACTTTTGAAACAAAAAATAAATTAGAAACTGTCACTATTATGGTGGTAGACTGTATAAAAAGTCACAATTTAGTAGGAACTGATTTGATAAATGTTAATAGCATGTTTACTTAATTCTATGATTATGGGAAGTCCCAAAACTGGGACATTAAAAAACTATAAATTGAGTCTTAAGTTAAAAAATAAATATCAATCCATCGTATTTCCCATTCGTACAAAGCCAATGGTAGATGGTAAGCTGCAAAAGGTGGTGGAAGAAGGCATTCTTCAATATATAGAACCTGGAGGCAGCAAATGGGCATTGTTATTGTGGTTTTAAGAAGATAAGTTTGCAGATATTACAAAGTAGACATAAATCATAAGATTTGCTTGGATTCCTACCCTATTCTAAATATAGAAAACATACTACCTTCTCTGACAGGAATGAAATATTTTACAAAAATTGATTTAAAAAATGTGTACCAGCAAATTCAAATAGATGACTAATTTAAAGAAACCACAACAATAAACTCTCCATAGGCTTACTTAGATGGTCCCACTTACCATTTGGAATTAAGACAGCTCGATTTTTCAAAAAGCTATGGAAAATTTGTTAGTGTGGAGAATAGAAAATATGATAATTTATCAGGACAATATATGTTTAAGTGTGGTCACTGAAGAAGAACTGAAACAAAAAACTAAATTTGTAATGGATGAAGTTAAGGAAGGCAGGAATGATGATAAATGAACATAAGTGTATATTTAATTGCAAAGAATTAACATTTGCCAATTTTTATAGCAAATTCATGTTAAAATATTCAGAAAGAATTGAAGTGTTTTCTGAGTTGCAAAAGAAAAATAAGGAGTTTGAATGGACTAGTACACAACAAACAGCCTTCATTAAATTAAAAGAAGCTCTATGTAAAAAACCTGTGGTCAAGATTTTTTACCCTAAAAAGGATGTTACATTAACCACAGATGTAAGTGGTCAGTCTGTATTGGCAATTTTGTCTCAGGAAGGACACCTGGTGATGTATGTTTCCAGGCCATTGACACCAGCTGAATTGAACTAAGCTAATGTCAAAAAGGAAGCACTTGTGATTGTATGGAGCATGACCAGAGCAAGACAATTTTATTAGAAAAATTTTTTGTTGCCCTTAAGCCCTTAGAATTTAAATTCAATCCTAGGACGGAATTGCCAAAAGTTGCATCATCCAGAATATAAAGATGGGCTATGAAGTTAATGGCTTTTGATTATGATATAGAATACGTGAAGGGAAACATGATGCCATGTGTAGATGCATTGTCCCAATTACAATTTGAAAAGGAACAAAACTGAATAAATATAAATAAAGTTGACGATGAAATTTTGCAATGGGTGGAAATGGATGTGTTGCCCATGAATAGACTAGTTATGGAGACATTACAAGATTCAAGTTGAATTTTATCTACAATAAGGAACAATAAATGGAGTAATTATTCAAAAGCAGAAAGACCATACAAAGAAACCAGATACAGACTATCAATAGAAAATGGTTTAATTTGTAGTGGGGATTTAGTGGTACCAATGGAAAAATGTAGAAAAGAAGTAATTAAATGTGTACATGATGGTGTGCATTGTAGGATAATCACTACACGAAACCAGTTAAAACTGGAAGTGTGGCAGACGGGACATACCAGTGATGTGGAGAGTTATGTACACAAATGTCCTAAATGTGCTGAAATAAAGAATTTTTTCTACAGTAAGTTACACTAAGTTGGCCTAAGAACCATGGTCTAAAGTTCATCTTGATCATGCATAAGTTAATGGGGTAGGTTTATGTCTAATACTGGTTGACACTTTTTTCACCTGGCCTGATGTTTTCAGAGTTCAAGGTAAAAACAATCTATTACTGTACAACAAATATTATGCATAATATTTGCTAGAAATGTAGTACCAAAAACATTAGTTACTGATAATGCTCCCGAATTCTGTGATGAAAGTCTATGCTCGTGGCTAAGGAAGACTGGCTGTGTCGCATATAAAACACCTTCTTACCACCCTCAATCAAATGGGATTGCTGAACGAATGCTACAATGGGATTGAAAACATTTTTTTCTCAGCAAGATCGAAATTTTCAAGATTATTGTTGAGTTACAGAACAATACCAAATGCTGACTGATTAGAGAGCCCTTCTGCATTAATGGGCAGACAGATTAGAACTCCATTAACCATGTCTTACTCTATTAATGAAAACATATGGTACAAAAGAAATAAAGAAAATGAGCTGGAAAAGGCGAATTTCAAAATGCAAAAAGGATACTGTAGTGATACTGGCAAATTAATATGCCTAATTTGCATAAGTGCAAGAGAAAGCCTATATAACTCGTCACTGAGAATAACGTAGGAAGAAGACAAGCTTAGCGACTAACTAGTGCTAAACTTCGACTTCACATCAGATACAACATGGCATTAATATGCAAGAATGGTGAAAATATTGTTGCCCATGCGGACAAGTTAAGAGCTATCCAAAATTATAAGGAAGTACAAAGTGAAGCTAGTTCAAATGACTATGTAGATGAACAAGAAAGCAGGGCAGAGGAATCAATGGACGATCAAAGTTCTTCAGAAGTACGAAACATGGGACACTGGGAATAAAAGAACTAGATCAAGGTCCCCTATAATGAGAAATACTTGTGAAACCAATGAAAGGGAGAGGGAATATAGGAGAAGCTGTACATCCACAGGGCATGAAATCAAAAAGATTCAGAGAGATGTAATGGGATTAGTTTAGCTAATAAGTAATCAGCATAAAGAGATCTAACTATAGCTCATGGGCAACTTTGAGTCAGTGTACATAGAATATCTATGGCTACTAAGTTTGATCATCATAACAAAATTATTTTTCAGTTAAATTTCTATCACTTATCAAGGACCTTTTATTAATGTATAAGAATATATTATAACTCAGATAATCTAACATGTAACTGGTCATAATGTATGTTGGTATCATTTAAATACAATAAACCTAACTTGTTTCCAAAAATAGAAAAGACATTTTTTTTGAATTGACAAAAAAGATTATTTTTCTATTGCTTCTTAGAACTTGGAATCTGAAAGTTGATTTGATTTTCTTTGTTAACCTTATTTCTGAAAAAAAATAATGTTTACTTCAGAGTTACTCACATTACCACAAGCAGATTTTGGCATTGCAGGTTTGGAACCATCTCCATTTTTCAGTTCTTCAGCTAAACCACAGGTACAGTTTTTGCAAGCTTTTCTTTTTGCTCGATTACCACCACAGTCCACTATGAAAAAAAGAAATGATAAAAGTAAATTTATACCTTCACTAATTATAAATTGGGTGAATAAGATGAAACTGGAAAACCTTTACCCTAACAGGTAAACACTAAAACCGTTACCTTTAGAGTTAATGCCCTGTAACATCTTGCTATGATTCATAGCACAACAGAGTAAAAGTTAATTTTTTTCTTTCAGTAGTACATCAATAAAACACTCAGATTTACTCCATGTAAAAACAGGCAGAAGGGGAATTTGACAGTTTAGCAAAAACAGGTCAATAGTCTACCACACTGAACTTGCCATAAAAAAGTATCCATTGGAGGTACTTGCCAGAAACTTTGAAACTTTACTAATTTTGGGATGAGCAATTCAACAAAACATGTCTTTTCTCTATAATATGAATACCTTTTGTCATTGATGTATCTAATTTTGTAAAATTATGCAAAAAATTATCAAAAAAGGGACAGTGATAACCACAAAAATTCATGTAGTAAATCATTTGTCAAGCTCTGTCTGTGCTTCAGGCAATGGCCAATGCTTCTTTTCAAATATTTGAATAATTTATTTCTGCTTCTGCCAATCTTCTTGAAATGTACATTATTGGATGGCCTTCTTGTGATAAAATTGCTGACACAGCTCATTCACTTACATCTGTAGTTAATGTAACCTCCTTTCTAGGATCAAAGATTTTTACAATGGGTTTTTCATTTTTGACTAAGCTTTGCCTCTGAGTTCACTTTAACTTACTATTCTTTTTCTTTAGTAGGTATAGATACTTCTGAAATTTTCTTAATGAACTTTGGATCTGGTGCAATGCCATCTTTTGAAATTTGGGACCCTAAATATGATATTGTATCACAATCAAATTCCCATTTGTCTCTGTCATCTCTACATTTTTTAAATTGTTGAACATGTTCTGTTTTTTGTCTTAATTGTTTTCCATTGCCATTTTCACTCCAAAAGGCATTCTTGACCATCTTAATAATCCTATTTATAGTGTATTTATAGTGGTAATTTCCTTGAATTTACCATCAATCTGTACTTGATTGCAGGCCAATTGTAAATCAATTTTTGAAAAACATTTCATGTCTGATAATTTGTGGATAGCATTTTCGACAGTGGAAATAAGAAAAGAATCTGGGTATATTTTATGATTCATACATGTAAATGGACTTCAGAGCTTTCTGAGGATGATGAACCAATTGGGGAAGTTCATACCCCAGGTAGCTGAAAAGGACAAACCATTGAGAGACTTGCTTTTCCATCATTGCTATATACCTCTAATGGAAACATTTTTATAGCAAATTTAGGATGGTATACATTTACTCCATTTTTTTTCCTCCTACTGTCAAAGTGTGCTACTGGCTGTTTTTACATAGTATAAAGATAAGTTTTTTATTGATGTATTGTGGAAAAAAAAAAAAAGATTCATTTTTGTTGTACTCTAAATCATAATAGTAAGAAGTTGCAAGACATTAACTGTTGAAATGAAACTTATATCAGCAGACAAAATTGCCCTTCTGTGTTGTTTTTTTTTTTAAGTATTTTGTTTTTGAGAGAGTCAATTTTCCCAATGTTTAGGCTGGTCTGATCTAATAATTATTGATTCCATTAGTATTATATTTCTTTTATTTCAAGACTACTTATATGACATTACATTTATAATGATTTTTAGCAAGTCTGAAGCTGGTACCTTCAGTTAGACACCGTTGAAATTGCCTTCTGATCCAATAATACATGGAAAATTCTGATCAATTTTGAATAGTCGTAACTTCATTGCTAACTGAGCTACCAAGATAAGGGTGCAATTTTAAAATGTTTTCTCAAGTTCTCTATGTCTGTATTAAAGGTTTTTAAATATAATAAAAGTAAAATTTTAGTTTACAATACCTATCATCAGAATTATATTCATCTTTACATGACTTAGTAAATGCTATGTTGGGTTCATTTTTGATATGTACTGTCATAAATTTCACTTTCAGCAATGTACCTGACTCAGGCATGTCCATAACTTTTATCCACTGAATAATCATATCATCAATAAGCTATTATTTACTGTTGCCAGAATAAGCCATTCATTGTCTACTGTTAGGTTAGCATTCATCTACTTTGAACAATTTATCAAGTTTGGCATACAGTTTTGTCATTGAAATAACCAGGATCCATCTCCAAGACAGCCTCTCTGCTTTTCCCAGTTAGACTCAAGATTGTAGGGGTCATATTGGCAAATGGCAAATTAGTGGCTGTGATGTAGTGCCATTATTGACTATACTGGAACTAGGTTCTTTTCTAATAATGATAGCACAGATACAAGATGTATGAATCAGAAGATTTCAGACAGTCCCTTGTGCACACTAGAAGCCTTCAACTGGTCCCTGTATTTTCTTTGGGTAATGAATCTCTGCTGCATCAGTCTTTCACATGCTGTAAGACACTAGTGACCATCTCCCAAAATTTAATTTCCTTTTGCCAAGATGCATATTTCTCTGGCTCGAACCTTGGTGGGGCTACAGTGTTACTTGTAGACATTATTCACCTATGCTTTGCTACCAGTGACAAACTGAAATTATTATTTATTACAATCAAATGTATCTCACCAAATTGCAATGGCTTACCTTTTTTATATAGGTGTATTGTTGTAAAGAAGAAGAATGTCAGTCCCAAGATATCATTGTAAGGATATCAAATCCACATGTGGTAAGGTTTCAACACCCACAAAAGATATTTTTCTGCTTTCACCATATTTAACACTCCTGCCATCACTTAAAAAGTGATTTTCTTTTTTCAGAGAGTTCTTCAAGCTCCCAAACAACATGTGCAGTTACTCTTACTATCTATATATATTTTAACAATTTCTTTTAAAACAAATCTTCATAGCATCTAAACCATACTTTGAAACTTAAGTTAGATGGAAGAACAAAATTGAAATCTGAAATGGAACTGACAATTGTCTCAGCAATAGAAGTATTGGTTGATTCACTTTTTGAAGATGTAGCAGCAAAAATATTCTGAGTTAATAATTCCATGATGGTCATTTACTGCTGAAAAGTTTGGGAATATCCTCATGTTAGGGTGGCTACACCATTACATCAGAAATCTAGAGAATGCTCCTCAAACCAATTCTAGGCAATGTGGTACTGATGACATGGTGCATTATCCTGCTGGAATAACCCAGTGTTGCTGCTGTATATATCATCCATGAATGGGTGCACAAAACAGTGCAATATTGTGGCCACCTGTTGATGATATATTTAGGCAGACCACTAAACCCAACCTATGTCCTCATGAATACATCCCCCACTCTTATGGACCCACCACCAGCCACAATGATACCTTATTGACAATTGAGGTCTATGGCTTCATCGTCACACTTAGACCCTACTATCAGCCTAAAAAAACTGGAGCCATAACTCATTTGACTATGGTGCACATTGTCAGACCTCCAGGGTCCAATTCAAAGTCTGTCAAGCTCAGGTGTGGCACCGTGTCCAGTTGCATGGTGTTAAAAGAGGCACCACTGTCTGCTCCTATATCACATGGAAGCTAAAGAACATAGAACTGACTTGCTAGATATGCATCTGGCACCATTTTTCAATAATAATGTGTAACAGAGAATCAGATCAACCTGATAAGAGACTCTGAGTTGGTTGCATGTGATGCTATAAGCATCAGGAGTTACATCTTCCACAATGGGCTGTTGAGAGAAGACATTCTACTAGAGTAGGTGGCACTGACTATTTGCATATGGACGATACCAGGCAGGTATTAGCCAATACTCAACATGGGTCTGGGACTGGGAGAGCTATATAACACCATTTTTTTTTCTGTCAGGAGAGCGCTTTCAATGTGTGAACATCTGAAAACCAAACAAGACGAATACAAGCTATTTTGGCGATTGATGGACGATGGCAGACACCAAATTCAACTTAAAGTTAATTACAGAGAATGACAGGTTGGTGTCCAGTCTTCTAGAAGTTGAATGTAGAATAGAAAGGTGCCATAGGACCATAAAACAGATTCTGGCATGGAAGCAGTGCTTCATACAAGAAACTGTTTACTGGTATAATGCAACACCAAAGGATGACATATCAAGCCCAACTGCACCAGCTAATGCAATTCATACTTATGAGGTTAGGCTTAAGGTCATTGACGCTGCAACTGTATTAACACCATGGATAGAGTATGAAACATATAAAGTTGGAGACCACCCCAGATCTGATTACCAAATTACAACCAGAAGGTCACTGGGATCATCAGTCCACAATTTGTCCTGATTGATGGCATGTTATGTTAATGGCATGGGACCAATGCTCTGCTGCAAGTGACACTGATGATTCATCCACGAGCAATGGAGAGTTGGAAGTAGATTCTCAGGTGTTTGATGTGCCTCCTGCTGTGGTGGAGATGGATAGAGACAACAATGAGGATGAAGTACCTCCATTTTGTGGTGTAAAGGATCACAGAAGGAAACGCCCGCCTCCTGCATGTTGGTGCTGTGATCAAGAGATCAGTTGGGAGTGTAACAGAGAATGGGTCAACCTGACTGAGTTGGTTGCATGTGGAGCTGTAAGCACCAGGAGTTATGTCCTCTTCCACAATGGACTGTTGAGAGAAGATATTCTACTTAGAGTAGGTGGCACTGACTATTTGCATAAGAACAATACCAGGTAGGTATTTGCCAAGTCAGCATGGGTCTGGGACTGGGAGAGCTATATAACAGCAGTTTTTTTCTCAGTTGGTAGTGTGCTCTCAATGTGCTGATGTGCGAAAACCAGACAAGATGAACACATAAGGTTCACCTAATCCAAGGTCCAAGAATCACTCTTGGTAGCAAGTTACTGAATGCAAAAAGAGGTAGAAGGAAATGAAAATTATGAGGATAAGGAGAAGAGATAGCAATTGACCCTTGACTTGAAGAGGTAAAGATTGTAGGGTTCTGGCTTTGTGTGGTGGAGAGCAATGGTCACCCTTGAAATAATAATTATTGTAATATAGAATTTTGTTTATAGATGGGAAAAATAATCTGGGTGAAGTTTGTACCCAGAGTGTCTTGCTTCATCAGAGTTATTAATATAACATATCAAAACAATAGTGTTTATATCAACTATGGAATACAAATTGGGAAGAAGAGACTGCTCGTATGAGGGGGAGAGTTCAGTAAACAAGTTGTAATCTAAGTTTTTGTCACTACCACTGTGTTTATTAAGCATGTGTTTGTGTGAAAATAGGAAGTTGAGAGACAGTCGAGTAGCAGTTGACGAAAGAGAGAGAGGCAGTGAGAGCAAAAGAGCTTGCTGCTGTGATAAGGTTAATGCTTGCTGAGTGAATTAATTATGGCCACTATTAGAACAAAAAGGGTGAATCCGAAAGCTACTTCTCTTCTTTCAGAATTATTTGTAATAATTGTTTTTTTTTTTTTCCAGACTTTATTGCTTATACACTACTTTCTTGTAAAGGAAACATTATTCTTTTTGTCCCAATTTCTTCCTTATATACATCTAAATAAATTTTTCTTTGGACTCAAATCGACTTGTTCATATTTGATTATTCTTCTGCTTAGCCTTATTCTCGCCCCAATGAACTTGCAGGTAGACTGGCTGAATCTTCCAGGGTCTATGATTTGGTAATTGCTCTCCAGAATCAAAAAAAGTCACAAAGTGGTTGGAAAGTGGAATGAAATCAGACATTGTGAACTGGAGACTTTGATTGAACCTGTAATACAGGACACAACCAACAGCCAGTCTTGTAGAGCACATCGGAGCAGTGGGGCCAGGATAGATGTTACATTTGTTTCATAGAATAGTAGTTCCTGGGTGTGGGTGGCAAAGCTGTCTTAGTGGAACTTTCTTTGTACAAATAAAATATAGAAGAAGAATGGTGAGTCCTGGCAGTAAATGTCTGAACTAGCAGAATTAAAGAGTGGAGTACATCTGAACATTTACTATGGAAATAGTGACATATTAGCAATAGGTTGGCACTGTTGTGTCTTTGAGAAAGAGGCTGTAGAATTGAAAATAAGACTGTATAAACAATTTTGAGCTCTAAACTGAAAAGTAAGGATTTGGCAGCTCCAGCCCAAGCATCGCAACAATACTCCATTTTTTGGTTTAATTTGACTTTTGTATGGCAGAAAGAGTCAAGTGCTTTTTGGAGAAGTACAAGGAGCCAACCATTTTTCCAGCAATGAATCATATATAGGAGTTCCACTTGAAGTCTAGAGTGAACTTGAGTTCCAGTAGATGTTCAAAGCTTGAAATCTTCTTCCTCAGTCATGCTGTTGTGGGCTCAATGTCATTTCATCCATCCTGGATGATACTCAAAGAAGTCACCTGACATGGCTCAGCAGTCCAAACACAAATGCACACACCATCCATTGTTTTGCCAGTTCCCCAATTAGTACAGCAAAATTTTCTACTTCTGCCAAAACATGTCTATTGTTTCACCAGTGCACAAACATTAAATTGTTCATATGCCACAAATGAGCCAGTTATAAATGCAATTATTAGGACTTGTTTAATTTGCCCAATATAAGTCTTCTACTCATTACTCAGCTATTGATATACTGCAAGGAGCTTTCTCTCAGACACAGTGTGAGAACTTGTTCAATCTTGGTAATTTCACAGAGTTAATAAAAAACAGGAAAGAAAGAAAAAAGGTAGAGGAAAGAGACTACTAACGGAATGATAATTGTTGAAATTTGCAGGAAAGTGGATTGAGAAGTCAAGAAGAAAATTAAAAATGAAATGCGTTGAATAATTATGTTTCAAAGTAATAAAATTAAATCCTGAACAGTTCCAAGAAGAATCAAACCCAAATTTAACTAGACAGAATTCAGTAAGATTGAGCAAAACCAAAACTACCCATCCTTCACTACTTCCTGCTGATAAGAAAGAGACAATGTATCATCGAAGATGTCAGTCCAGGAAAATAGAAAAAAAATGTTTTTGATAAAGAACACGGGTGGTCAACAAAATAACATCTAAAATTGTTCTAGACAAAGAGCCAGAAAAAACATCTGGTTTGAATCACCCAGAAGAAAAATATATTTACGAAAATAGAGATTAGCACCTAAAATAATTTTAATTTTTGTGACATTGACCAAAAATTTTATAGCTGACATTATTTCAGAATCCTTTGGATACAAGTGATAAAGAAAAATTAATTATTAGCCCTGGAATGACCATGGGTGGCCAGCTGATCAAGAAATAACCTAAAAGACAACCAGCATAAGACAAGCTGATAAATAAAGATTAATGACTGGAAATCTTTTCATCTGGGTTCGTCATAGGGACAGTGTGCTAGTCCTTGGAGTGAGCTAAGGTTAGATGCTGAGAAAGTGAGAGAAGGAAGAGAAAGAGAGGGAGGGAGGAGATTAGAACTGCCTGTATGGTGCAATGGAGCAAGATGAGAAATGAAGGGAGTTGGAGTTAAGGGAGTGGCTTGATTCCTCTGACCACACAAAAGGGGGCTGGACATCCCCTAAATTTAGAAAATAACTTGAGTAATATTTTCAAAATATGGAATTTTAGAAAAAGATTGATGCTAAGGGTGGAAGATAACTGAACACAGATCCTGGTCAACCCAAACTCTGCCAGACGGACTAAGCTGGAGGTTTGGACAATGTCAGGTGTCCAGAAATTGATGTTGCTTTCTTTCAGCAATATGTCTAGTCTCGCTGAAGCCTAGAAGAGCAGTGGTCCCCCACGTCCACTCACCTGGTTTTTAATAGGTAACATTGTTCTCTTATGCAAATAAGCCTGCTGCATAAAAATGGCAGTAGGTGTACGCACGCGTGACGGACTCTCAGAGAATGGTTTGATATGTGAGGCAGCGAATTCGTTTTGCTCCTGGTAAGTCACTGTCACATCTATTACAGACAACTTGAAGAATCTCCATATTACTGCCACTGGAAACCACGTAGTTGACCAAGACCTTGTGACCAAGATCTTCTGCCTGTCCTGAAGACCAGAACTTAGAAATTTAAATTACTATACAATAAATCATACATAAACCAAATTGATGTTACATTTATAAGCAGAGTTAAGTCTTTATTCCAAAGAATTCTTTTTTGTGTACATCCTCACTATCGACCTGTAAACAAACTCTAGCTAGATCGAGTGGAACTGTGCTCTTCAACACTATACCAGCAACACACCAATGTGTTAACAAATGAGGAGTCAGCTAGTTGGTAACTACGGTGGCTTGAAGGAAACTGAAGACCAGTGTGGGGATGCAGGGTTACATTATTGGTTGCTGTTGACCAGGATCGAGCCAGGATCGGCCCAGGGCTACATCACCACTGAATTCAAGAATCAATCTTATGTTGAATGGTTTATCCACCATCTCGATAACATTTCACTGGAATAGTTTGTGGGAGAAAATAGCAAAGGGGATATTCAGATCCCAAATAATCAAACATCTAGGGTTATAATTCTAAGAGTCATAAGTTATTTGAGTTCTGCAAATCCAAAGTAAAAATGCTGGAGAGCAAATCAAAATCCAAAACTTGAAACACACAATTACCTTTTTCAATCATGAAGAACAAAGATGCTAGTTGTCCAAAGTAGCATTCATTACTGGGGTAAGAAAGGATGAGACTGGTCAGGAAGTACAAACAATTACCATATTTTGAGGGCTACTAAAGTCAACCCAATCTTTTCTCTGATTTTCTTTTTTGACAGATAGCACAGAGAACCTAAATTCGGTTTTGAGGTAACACTGTTTTATCCTTCACCACAGAAGCTTTATTATTTTTATTGCATAGCTAAGTTAACTTACTGAATGTAAGATCTTAACATTTAACTGGCTGGAAGCAAAAACTGTCGCCATAAAATTCTCTCCCTTTGCTGCTCTAGGTGCATTCTGTCACCTTGAGAAGGGTACTATAAATAGACACTTGTCAACTGTTATTTCTGGTATTTTAATCTGGAAAGTCTACTACTGCTTTGGAACAAAGCCAAACTTCCATTTTCCAATGCCATTTTTAATTCTTTTACACTCTACAGTGGGTGTAACATCAATTAAACCCACATTAAATTTTTCACAATCTTTTGTAAGGAAAAAAAAAAAAAATAAATAAATGGCTGCATCAACATCCAGCAAAGCTTTTGTTCAGGAGTTTTAATTTGATTTGGACTCTAATGATACTTTTGAAGGCTTTACTCAAGTAGATATTGACAGTGAAGTGATTGGGAAATGATAATGTAGTGAAAGAGATAATCACTTACCTCGAAAAGAAGTTGATGTTTTGTATGTGATCTGCCAAAGAAAGATTACCAAAAGTAGTTAGCATAGATTCTGATACTTTAAGTATCAGAATCTATGCTAATGTTCTTTCTTCCCCTGAATGGCATGGCCAATCAGAAAAATCGCTTGGTAAATAAGCCATTGTTTTTTGCTTATGAGCGTAGGATTTTTTCTGAGCTTGGTGGACGTACATGCCTTTTTGCTGGTGAGAAGTGAAGGTTCATGGCCTATGACCAATTCCAGATGCAGTGTTTGTGGCTTGCTATGACCTGCTCCTTGGGATAGACATTATTAAGGCTTTGTTGGCCGATGTGTATGTGTAACATGCCAATTACAGAGTCAAAGGAGTAGGGTTGCCACAGTATTAGAAACGGATGTTCCGAATTATCCATTTCAGAAAGTAAGCATGAATATTTCTGTGCCCCATGGAGAAACACATAGAGTTAATCTTTACATAGTGAGTTTTGTGGACTGGCTGACGAATTGTCCTGAGATATAATACTGAACAAAATATTCCCTAGGTATGGCGCCCCTGAACAGTTGGTTACCAATAATGGATCGGAGAATGTGAATCAGATTATGAGAGAGACGTTGGGAGAATTAAACATGCAGCACATAACCACCTCTCCATATCACCTCCAAAGAGAGATTTCATAAGACCCTCGCTGATGTGTTAGCTAAACTAACAGAGGATAATAGGGAAAATTGGGATTTATTCATAACCCAAGCGTTAGCAGCTGTGAGATTCTCGATGAATGAGACGACAAAATTTTCTCCTTATTACTTGATATATGGCAGGGATGTAGTCTTACCTATAGACTATCTGTTATGACCTAGGAGGAAGTATTTAGGAGAAGCAGCATAAAATTTTTATGCAGGTGAGGAGGATTCAAAGAGCCCAGAAAAGGTGAAATGATAGGGCAAATAAAAATAGAGAAGAAGCTTCCTTCCAGATAGGTGATCCAGTGTATTATAAAATACATGAGAGAAGGTAAATTGGACCAGAGATGGAGTCTATACTATAGGATCGTGGGGCAGACAGGTCTGGTTTCCTTTGTGATCTGTGACCAATTGACCGGACAGGTAAAGAGAGTGCATGCAAAATAGGACAATGGAAAGGGACTGAAACAAAAACTCAACAGAAAAGGCTGAGGAAATCTACGTTGGTAGAACCCGAAGGGTTAGAGACTGAGAGTGAAAGTGAAGGGAGTGAGAAGATTGAAATTAGCCCAACTACTCTTCGAAGGCTGAGGGAGGTAAGTTGGACCCCATTCTGAGGAAGCAGGGATTGAGCCTAATCTTAGGGAAGAAGAAGAACTGAGTGCATGGGAAGAGGAGGATGAAATTCCGTTAGTTCATTTGCAGAGTAAATTGCAGGCTGAAAAAGCACCTAGTGTTAATGAGGAATTACCACTAAAACTGCGATTAAGGGGGAGGGGGTGCAGCCCGAGGCAAAAAAATTAAGTGAAATCAGTACAGTGGATGAGTGATGGTCTGGGACTAACTGTGCATTTATCATCGGTATTGGTGAAATGTGTGGACAGGCCCCATGAATGCATGGCGCTGGTGGTGATGTGGGTCGGTGCTTGAGGTATCGCTCTAAGATGTAACCACCTGATAAAAACAATAAGAGAATGATTGAGTAAGACGAATTATTCTCTCCATCTCCTTGCAGAAATAGACGAGAGGAGGCTTGCGGTACTGACGATGCTAGTTGTGTTAGCTAATACCTGGGAACACAGTGAGAATACTGTATTTAAGAAGACTAGCGAAGTAATTATAACTTGATAACTTTGGTGATGGACCTGCAGCTGTATGAGAAGTTACTGGGTGAGTTAAAGACCGAAATGGACAAACTAGATACAGCCAGCCAGGACACAAGTCGCCGAAGAATATTTACAGACTCCGGAATACCACCATATATTATACCCCTTAGCTCAGGAATCCCTAATACTTGAGAGACAATGGAAGGATATGAGTTACTATTTGAAAGGAATAAAGTTGTTAAGGACAAGGCAAAAGAGAACAGTAGTACCTATAATGGGGAAGGCATTAAGCGCGTTGTTTGGTACAGTCTCTGAAGATGAAGTGAGAGTAATTAAGAGGAAATTAAAGGTGGTAGAACAGAGACAACAAGCAATGGCTCAGTTAGTTAGAGAGAGCATATCTATACTCAATGTTACTAGGCTGGAATTGGCTAAGAATAGAGGGAGTATTAACTGGCCAATTTCTCACATACACGTTTTTAGAAAATAAGTGATAAAAGGTAACCACATCTGTAACAACCGAGTTACAGAAATTAGCGGGGTTTTTGCAAAGGTATTTTCAATTATTAGCTATCATGAGTAAGGTACGTCAAACAAGTCACTCTATAACAGTGTTGTTAGAGCATGTGAGAGCACAATTAGACATGCTGTCGCTGGGACACCTGTCTCTGAGTATAATAACCCCAGAATGATTAAGGGAAGTACTACTGGAGATACAAGCCAAACTACCCCATCATCTTAGTTTGCCTGTAGACCCCACCCAGCAGTTATGGAGGTACTATAGTGCCTTGGGATGTACTACCTTGTCGGAAGATGATAAATTGCTCGTGCTAGAGCTGGTTCAATTACTGGACAGAACTAGTACCTTTGAAATTTATCAGGTGATAAATCTTCCCCTTCCCTATCCCTATCCAAAACTAAGGCCGAAGATAGGAGTGGTGGCTAGGTACAAGGTAGAGATGGAATTTGTTGCCCTAAACCTAGCCAGGACAGAGTTTATGCTATTGACAAAGGGAGAAGCAGAAAAATGCAAGAATGATGCAAGAATGGTACTGTGGGTCTATAAGTCCAATTTACGTGACTGGTAGTCATAATCTGTGTGTACTAGATTTATTTAAGAAAAATAAGGGAATTAGAGATCATTGTTAGGTAGAGGTGTTGGCTTGTGTAATGTTACCTAAAGCAACCAATGTCTCTGGCAGAATTTGGGCGGTGGCCACACAAGAAGAGATCTAAGGTGTGTGAAGGGAAGCCTACCACTACGATAATATTTGTTTTTTGTAGAGCTACCCATTGTTTGTGGAGCTCTTGGTCCATCTATCTCTTTACCTGCCTACTATCAAGCAGAAGAGAAGTTTGAAGAGAATGAGGCTTTGTTAGAGCTGGTAGGAACAAATACCAGTGGATGGACAGGATTGTGGGAACCCATTGTAAGAGAGATTCCTAAGATGTTGCTAGAAAAGATGCCGGTGTTGTTAAAGCCAATCAATAAGATTGATCTTGGACAGATGAAGTCGGAGTTAGATAGGATAGGTACACCGAATTCGGGCTGGAGAGAGAATTTGGTTGCTATATGTTATGGGGTCCACCCCTTTTTCATATAAGTGGATTCTACCAAGTGTACCTGGACTGATGCTGTTAAATACCAAGAGTTACAGTCAGTGAGTCGGTAGTCGAGCAGTCGGGGAGTCGGATAGAGTGAGGTACCCTCTTGTAGAAGTCAGTTACAAGCATGTAGACTAAGGAAGTCCTACTTCGAGACTGTTTATATCTATCTGTATTTGCTACTAACCATGTTCCTGGACTTACTAACAGTATTACTCTTTGTATTACTCTTTGTATGATTGTGTAAATACATTTTATTTCTTATATTTAATTATTGCGTTTGCCATTCCTTGGAGACCGAATTCATCTCGGAATCCACAACACTATAATAACCTGGCTGACCGTTGTGGGAATTATACTAATGATAGTTGTGGCCTTGCAAGTTTGGTGGTGGTTGAAGAGGCGTGCGGTGTTGTCGATCAGGCAGAAATAACTGGCACAGGAGTGCATAAGTGAAGGAGGGATTCCAGTTAGTGCACTTTACCAAGGTAGGTCCGACCCAAGTGCATCAGAACCCCTAACTGATATTGAAGAAGAGTCCATGATTGTCATGGAAGGACCTGAACCAACAAAAGATTTGACAAAGCCTGTTGTGAGAGGGACAGATTTACAAAAAAAAAAAAAAAAAAAAAAAATCAAACTTTTTTTTATTTTTAGTAATGAGACTGAAATAAAAAAAAAAAGGAAAGAACACTAGAACTAGTGAATTATGTGAAAAGGTTCTATTGCACGAGATCACCAAAACAGTGAACTTTAACCGGAAGTTGCATGTACACATGTATCGTAAGGACAATGAAAATGTAAATGGGCATAATGAGCCCTAAGAGGAACTGAGGACTCTACCTTTGCATGCTGGAAGAGACATATGTTTAAATAGCCCCCTAGTAAGAAGCATGGACAGGGTTTTCTCATATTTTGTTGATATGAATGTAATGAGTTGGTCGGTCAAAGCGAGTGGAGGTGGGCATGTGCAGTAAGTGATTGGTAGCGGGCTTGTTCGTGTTTTGCATAGGCAAGTTACCAAGCTCTATGTAAAGGGCTGGAATGAGAAGGAGGGCAGTTTTTTTTGTCTCAGAAGTGGAGACTGTGCCCATTGCTATGACAGCAGGAGAGAAACTGAAGAAACCATTTATTTTTTTGTAACACATTCCAACACAATGAAAGCTCTTTATTTACTAGTAAATGACAGTTAGTAGGGGAGGAAATGTAACAGAGAGAGAGAGAGTCTGGGAAACACACACACAAGTATATTTTTTTTCTAGTGAAATTGGAGAAGATTTCAATAGTGAAATTAGATCAGAGCATTTTTTTTTTAATGATGGGGAAATCTGATCTAGGGCAGAAGTTGTACCCATTAAATCTGGGTCATCAGGAAACAATAGAAATTTAAACCAGCGAACCGGTTGAATAATCTACGGATGCTCAGGGGGACCTATGGCCACTCCCTTAAGTTTGGTTAGGACCAAGTAGACACCTCAACCCTGAGAGTAAGACGCCAGAGGTTGACGGGGTGGGGCAAAAGTGTTAGAAATATGCTAGTCAGTTGAAAGAAGGAGAAAACAAATGATGGTGTTTACTCGTATATATAAAGACGTGGAAGGACATCACTTGACAAAATGAAAGCCTTCTTAGCTATTTTGTTTCTTATTGCACTCCAGAACTCCACAATAAGGAAATAAAAGTTAAAGCATGTTAAATTGTTAATGTATTTGTTTTTTTTAATTTTATGTTTCAATTTTTTGTTTTCAACATCAAAACATACGTGCAAAACATTACATCAAAATATTACTCATCCATTCTTTTATTAGTATACAAAAAATAAAACCTATACACAAAAGATAAAGAAAGTTATAAGATTTTTAAAATAGTAGGTGCTCATGTTTTGCACCCTCAAAAAAATGCAGTGGCAAGGGGAACAATTCTAGAAAGAATTTAGTAGGGTAAAGGTTAATAATTAAATATATGTTAAAAAGTTTGTATAACACTTGTAGGTTAGTAAGACTAAGGAAAATCCTTGAAACATAAGGTTGAAGAAGGATTTAATTACATGGGAATATGGATTGAAAATACAGTAGTCCAGTGCAACATATGCTGTGCCTCTGCAATTCACTTGTTGTCACTGTTCCATGAGCAGATGTTCTACTCATAATGGATGGACAAGTCCATGTTTCAATAATAGGTGTACAGAAGGATAGTCTTTCTACATGAAAATCAACTATCAAGACTTTTTAGAATTATCAGATATTATAGTAATCCTATAGTTTACAACTATTAGGTACTTTATGTATACCTCTGTTACAACGGTGTAAGTTATTTTAACCAAGAAAAACTGTATAATTGAACTTTTCAACATAAATGTATTACAACATATATAATGACAAAAGATATAAGCAAATTACAGAACAAATAAAAGCAGCAAATTTATTATTGTGATGATATTTCTGTCACAGAAATTTCAAGAGATATGTCTGAAACATAGTTCTTGGTGTATTAAACAGCCTCTGTAACCGTTGTTTTAATCTCATCCATATATTCTCAATGTTTACAGCATGTTTCTTAGAATCTTTGACAATGATAAAGTTAGCTTCATGAATATCAGTATACACTCCAACTTAATCTGTTCAATTTGATTGTATGCTGCCATCCATTTATATGTGCACCCAGTAGTTTACCATTTTCTTCTCATTGTACAACAATGTAATAATACATTTATGTTTGATCAAAATTTACATTAAAAATCTGTTTCATCAATTTCTACCACCATAGGCTAACCTGCTGTGTCACAATTGAACCATTTCCTTTATGATTGTGTAACTCTGCATAAATATCCTGAAAGAAATAATCAATGACATTCTAACAGAAATTGGAAATTTACACTGTAAAATTATAACCTTAAATGAAGTGTATAAATTAGAAGTAAATTCAGAGACAATACAGTAGTGACCATAATATAAGGAACGGAAATAACAAAGACATAAACATGTATATTACTTAAAAAGTAATGCATGATTAGCAATGAAATTTTTACCGAATAAAGATTAGAGTGTAATGCATAAATATTCTACAAAGTTAGAAAAATTTACATAATAGTTTTTTTAAAAATAAAGATTAAATGGAACAAAGGATATAAGCTACTGGACCTAAGGAACGATGTTAATAATTTGCACAAACTTTTAATTTACATTGTTAAAAAACTCGATGGAGCTTTTCAACAATAAGTAAAAGTTCATTTATCATTAGGACTTTATTTTTAAGCAATATGGTAAATTCAAAATGCAAAACGCTCTCTTTTGAAGAAAAAAAACTCATTATCGCTAACTATCAAGAAAAAAGTCAATTTCAGAAATTTCTGATATTGTTTATAGGTCTAAAAGTGTCGTTCATCATGTAATTAGCAGGTATAAAACCGATAAAACGTTAGATGCAAAACCAAAAACCGGCAGACCTCCAAAAACATTGCACAGAGAAGATCGAATAATTGTTAGAATATCTACAAAATAACGTTTTGAAACTGCTACATCAACTGCCTGTAAATTTAATGAAGAGACAGATAAGATCTCAAGGAAAATGGTTGCTCGCAGGTTAAAAAATGCAGGAGTGCATGTCCATATTCCAGCTTCGAAGCCTCTCATTTCAAAGCGAAACCAAAGGGCAAGCCTGGAGTATGTGAGAGAACATGTTGTTTGGACTGATGCACAATGGGATACAGTTCATTTCAGTGACGAGTCCAAGTTTACTATATTTGGTTCTGAGGGCAAAACTTACGTACGCCATAGAACAGGTGAAAGACTGTCTTCTCAATGTGTCAAGAAAACCGTTAAGTTTGGTGGCGGCAGTGTGATGGTGTGGGGAATGATTTCATCTGCAGGAGTTGGCCCTATCATCTGCGTACATGGCAATATCAATGCTGAGATTTACAAAAGGCTTCTTCAGCAGCATGTGGTACCAAGTTTACACCATAAACTTAATGAATTTCCTATTTTCATGTAGGACAATGCACCTTGCCACAAGGCTCAGAAGATTATGGCTTTATTTGAAGAAGAAGGAATCGTCCTAATGAAGTGGCCAGCCCAGAGCCCCGACCTGAATCCTATAGAAAATGTTTGGAAGATAATTGGAGAAAGGGATCAGAAAAGAAACCTGAAAAACCAGGATCACCTATGGGAGTTATTGGAAGATGAATGGGAAGGAATTACTGCTGATTTTTGCAAGAAATTAATTAGATCATGTGGTAGACGATGCAGAGAAGTCATTGAAAATAAGGGGATGTTTACCAAATATTAAATTTTGTTGATATTTTGTTCACAATCAAGTATGAACAAGATCATTCCTTAACTTTTGTCTCGTAGCTTATTTCCTTTGTTCCATTTAATCTTTATTTAAAAAAAAATATTATGTAAATTTTTGTAACTTTGTATAATATTTATGCATTACACCCTAATCTTTTTAAGTAATACACATATTTATGTCTTTGTTGTTTCCATTCCTTATATTATGGCGACTACTGTATATTTCAATGAGCATGATGCTTAGCAAAAAATAAGCAAATACACAAGCAATAAAAAAGAAAAGAGCTATGTTTGACTTGTGAATCAGCAGTTCTGCCCCTTCAAATGCAAAAATATACGGGGTACAGCAGAAATACCTTCCACATAATGGTGAGACATTATCTAGATGAAGACACCATTGCCACTTATCAATGTGTTGGGGGTATTTCAGCTACACGCTGTATATTCATCAATCTTATTTATAAAATTAAACTTTTCACTAGGAAAAAAAAAAAATTAACATAAAAGGAGAGGTAGAAAATAATCATGCACAGAAAATAACTCATTTTAGCTATGCAGTTTCTATTCTCAAAATGGTGAGCTCACCTTTTAGTGACTTAGGGTCTGGTTTCTTCAAATCTTCTGCATCCAAAAGATCATCAGAATCAATCAAATCAATATCATCATCATTCAAGTCAGCAGTTGACAATGACCATACTTTGGATGTTTCTTTGAGCACTTGGTGAAATGAGAAAGAGAGAGAGAAAAGACAAGAAAGTTATTTGTAAATATCTCCAGAAAGAAAGGAGTGACAACTCATAACATACTAATTAAACATCCTAGATTATCCTATAGTATTTGATATAGATATTTCATGGCTAGAGAGAAAAAAAAAAATGAATTTAAGATAATCATTGGGTTAAAACATTTCAGCCCCCCTTATATATATATATATATATATATATATATATATATATATATATTTTAGGTTGGTGTAAAAATGATATCGTTTTTTGATGTTAAAAAATACGTCAAAAAACAAAATTATTTTTGTGCCAACCTAATATATATGGTTGGATTGATGTGAGTTTGTGACCCTGGGTTTCACACTTTTGCGATTGTCAGAGTTTGTCTTATGATCGCAAAAGTGTGAAACCCAGGGTCAAAAACTCACACCGATACAACCAAATATGTTAGCTCTATCTCTGATATTGAGCGCTTTCTAATAAGTACCATGCATATAATATATATATATATATATATCTGTACAAAAACGCACAACCTTAAAATTTAAATTCAAACTTAGCGTTGCGACCACACGTTCCAAAACAATAACACATTTCTCATAGCAATTATTCGGATTACATCTGTATTTTTGTTGTCCTCTTATTACCGAGAAGTAAAACAAGAACAAAATCTATTCCATACCTGATGATGTCTGTAGGAACAGATGAAAGCTTGTGTAAAAAATTGAAAAGACCTTATGCAACTGGAATTTATAAACGGGGATCGTATCATTCATATACAGGTTCGGGGTATCTTATTTATGTGTTTGCGAAGATGTATTCTCGCCATTTAAATCATTAACCTCTGTATTTGTTTTTTGTATGAATGATTCATGAATTTATAAGTTATAATTGCACCTTTTAATTGAAATATATATATATATATATATATATATATATATGTAATGAAAAACAAACCACTTTAAGGTACCATTACGATAATTTATTTCACCCAAAATCCTTTTTTAAGGATTCAGGATCATCAGGTAAAACTTTCAACAACAAATTGAGAGGAAAAATTTCTAATCCCATTTTTCCTCTCAATTCGTTGTTGGAAGTTTTACCTGATGATCCTGAATCCTTAAAAAAGGATTTTGGGTGAAATAAATTATCGTAATGGTACCTTAAAGTGGTTTGTTTTTCATTACATATTAGCTCTGTCCTCACATTGAGCTCTCAGGATTTCATCCTCTTTGGATTTACCAATTTGGTTTACCAAGTTCCTTATAACTTAAATATATATATATATATATATATATATATATATATATATATATATATATATATATATATATATATATATATATGTATGTATATATATATAATATATATATATATGTATGTATATATAAAATATATATAATATATATATAATTTTACAATGCTGACAAAAACAAAATCAAAAGCATTAATAAATACATGTAGTAAAATAACAAAAGAGGATTGTGGATGATAATTATAATGAAAATTCTGAGATGTAGTCTTCCTCTTCCTTCTCCATGAGTTGTTTGGATAATCATATTAATTCTTCTATGCTTAATCTTTAAACATAATTACCGTAGACATAAATAAGTTATCATATAATTCTGCTTGTTCCTTCCTTAGTGAGTTAATCCGTCTGTTAAAATTTACATTATTATTTAAGTTCATCTTAGATTGAGTGTTTGTGATGATATTACCAACATATAGTCTGCTGAAAATGTTGCAAATGAATATAATTATAATTCTTGCGACTTAATATAATAATTCCAATACATGTGTCTGTTCGGTCTTTTATTTTCTTCCTTAAATTAAACTGCAGTATCGGACAACATACTCACAGTATATTTTTAATGTTAAGTCCAAACTACCGAACAGAAACCATTTTTAATAATTAATCAATTAGACCCTTGTGAATCTATCTGGGCTGATGGCAAGGGAGGAAAGTAATTGCTTTTATCCAGATGAAAGAGTCTTTCATCTGACCTTTCCAGACTGGGGACCATTTCCTTCCCCTAGAAGGCTTTCAGTGAGAAAGAGGCCGGCGAACTGTTTCTCTTCTGCAATGCATCAGCAGAGGCATATGGGTTCACTGCATATATGGTGCAGAATTGCCAGTCTTACGTGGTTTTTGCAAAGGCACTCTTAAAAAGAAAGACAATTTTCACCTTGGAACTTCTGGCTGTGTATTTGGTCCTGAAATGCTTGCCCACTGTCTTGAAGCCTTGCAGAGGATTCTCAGATGGTCTTCACGTGGATTTTTTCTGGCTCAATCACAAGAAGGATGTCTTGCATATGGTTGCTGGGTTGGAATCCTTGATTGGCCTTATCCTTGCTTTCTGGTATGTACTAACCACAGAGAACCCTGCTGACTTGATCACCAGGAGTTCGACGTTGGAAAAGTTTAAGGCTTGCATTCGATTCTCGTGCCATGGTCTGGATTGGTTATGTAGCGGGATCACTCCATGGGCCACAATCAACACAGCCAACAGATATTCTGTTCTTCACTGAATGCCTTAGTAATCCAGGGAGAATAATTCTCAATGGTCTTGCCCTTAGAGAAATTTTCTTCCTTTGCAAAGCTCTTGCAGTTAACTATATTAGTGCTAAAGTTTATCAATGGATTGTGGTATTTGAATATTGATAGAGAGAAACTCGCAGTGATTCATCTGATGAAGACAATGCAACAACAAACATATCCTGAGAAATTGGCATTCTTACCAGCAGGAACGTCCCTAGGTTGGTGGGGTGGGGCTGGTGGTGGTCTTGATCTGTACATTGATGAGGAGGGCCTAATTAGGTTGTATAGCTGTTATGGTCCAATATCCTCGCACCACAGTCAGAACCAAGGAAGAACAACACGAACACAAGAGTAGAATAACAAAGATATATTACAACAGAAACATAGTACAAGAAGTTGAAGTTGTTAGTAATGACTGACCGTCTGGTTTAGAGTGAATTAATATTGTCTTGACTTGTTACACCATTCATTCATTATACCTCTTGAGAGGTGCAGTATTTATAGTGTCAGAAAGAGTCCATTATTGTTATAGGTAAGTTTCCATAACACCCCACTTCCAAAGCTTTTGCATCTCAGGGGTCTTTAGTATTTTTTCCTCTTTGGATTTATTTATCAAAGGCTCTGTGACTTTTCTTTTCCTGGTTGATTTTCATGGTTCAGACATTGTTTGTGGCCTTTGTATATCAAATGTGTCGAATATTGTATCCATCACTTCTTCCTGAGGTGGACCGTTAAAATCATCTAACAGCCTCTTTCTTATTTGATTTACATGTCTTTTATGTGAGAAATTCAGGCCCTGTACTATGTAAACCATGTTCCCAATTCTTTTTTCATTTGTACCTTGCTCCCAGTAGGACGTATTGTTTTTATACATCTTAAAAAAAACTTTCTCTCCAGGGTAGCAAAGGAGTCAAATTCAATATGGAGTGTAAGGGACGCAACTCTTTCCGTAGGAAAATGTCTGACACAACGCAAAGCAATGCATAGCGAACACGGGTGTAATCGCTTCTGCCAATTTCTTCAAGCGACCTGCTTTTATGGAGCCCAGACACACCTCATTAGCATGCGTGTAACGCGACCTTGCGAGACTGCATGAGACCGTGAATATTAAAAAGTCATGGATGCCATCTTGGGCCCTTTCTTTCTTTTCTCAACCCACAGGCCAGACAGACGCGAGGGCGTTTGGGAGGTAAGCCATTTCTATTTTCCCCCACAGGTATGCATGACATTGGTATTTGCTTTGTGTGTTTTGGTAGCAATTTGTCAAATACTGATCTGATTTTTCGGGCGAACATCAGGTTATAATGCCAATGGCGTAGCACTGTTTGGCGCAATTTGATATACTGTAAAAATTGTTGCAATGCCTTTTCTGTTGGCATGTCATATGCTTTCCTTAATGCTCTTTTGAGTGTGTCTACAAATCTCTCTGCTTGCCCGTTTGATCTTGGGTGATTTGGTGGGGATTTGATATGTTTAACTTGAAAAATTTCACAAAATTCTTGAAAGTCCACAGATGTGAATTGTGTCCCATTATCAGTAACTAGACAATCAACCACTCCGAAGTGAGCAAACAGCTCGTGGAGACAATTTATGGTAGTTTCAGAAGTAGGTTTTCTGCAATGAAACACTTCTGGCCATTTGCTATAACTGTCTACTATGATCAAATAGTAGAAACCATCTATTGGACCTGCGAAGTCTATATGGATTCTTGACCACGGTCGATCTGTCTCTGGCCATGGCTTATGGATGATCGGCGGTACTTTCGCTGCTAAGGAACAACCCTTGCATTTTTCCACCATCTGTGTAATGTCTTGATCCATGTTTTGCCAATATACATAACTTCACATTAACGATTTCATTCTATTCTTTCCTGGATGGCCCATGTGAAAGTCCTTTAGGATTCGCCTTTGTAGTGTTTTTGGAATTACTACCCTTTTTGTTATTTTGTCACATGACGAAAAACTGATACATTTTAATTTTTTTCTGTAATTTTTGTTTCTTTTATGAATTCATCATTTTCTGCTTCATTTCTTATCTCTTGTAGTATGACAGGGAGGTTTTGAACTGTACTACATAGTGATGTCCTGATATTTTCTTCATGTCGTAGGGCTGCAATTACGGAATCTTCCAATGGTTCCGTTTTCTTAGGTATTAATCTTGAGAGACCATCTGCATGTCCAATTTTGTTTTTGGGAAGATACTCCAATTTGAAATTGTAATTCAGTAAATTTGTACCCCATCTTAGCAACCTATTTGCAGTGTAAACAGGTAGACCTTTCTTCGATCCGAATATTGTTAATAATGGCTTGTGGCCCGTCTGTAAAATAAAAAATCTACCGTAAATATATCTATGAAATCTTGTAACTGCAAAAATAATTCCCAGCGCTTCTTTTTCGATTTGTGAGTAATTTTTCTCTGCTGGTAGTAAAGTTCTTGAAGCATGCGTGATGGGTTTTAGTGTCCCATCCAGCATTTTATGCAGTATACATGCCCTGACTCCATAGGCACTCAACACTATTATTTCTAATTTTGGGTCACAGTGTGCTAAAAATAGATCCGTGGTTAGCGTCTTAATTTTTATCAAACGTTTTCTGGCATTCATCTGTCCACTCCCAAACTTTTTCATTCTTCAACAGTTCGTTTAGGAGTGCACATAATTTATGCATGTTTGGAATGAATTCTTGGTAATAATTCACTAAGCCTAAGAAGCTTTGTAATTTGGCTATGTTTTTTGGAGCTGGGATTTTTTTTATTGCCATAGCCCTTTCTGGGTCTGGTCGTCTTCCTTCTTCATCGATGATATGCCCCAGATATTTTATTTTCTTTTATAAAGAAATCGCACTTGTTTTCTTTTACCTTGAAACCATAGTTTCGTATTCTCCTAAAAACCTCAATGTTTTTGCTATTTACCAGTATGTCATCAGGTATGCAATCGTGAAATTAAGTTTGCCTAGCATTGTATCCATTATTTGTTGAAATATTGCTGGTGCGACCTTAATCCCAAATGGTAATCTTTGGAACTTGTATAATCCTTTGTGTGTGTTTATGCACAATAATCTTGAGCTTTCCATATCTACTGGTATTTGTAGGTACGCTTCGCTCAAGTCTATTTTTGAGAAAAATTTTCCTCCGTTTAGTTTTGTGAAAACTTCTTCTGAACTGGAGAGAGGATAGTGGTAATCCTTAATCGCTGCGTTTAACCCCGTTGAGAAATCAGCACATACTCGTATCTCCCCCGATTTCTTTTTGACGTAAACCATAGGTGTGGCCTATTGACTATATTCCACTTTTGTCAATATACCGATTTTTTTGAGTCTATCCAACTCTTGATTTATTTTTTCTATTGAAGCTAAAGGTACATTACTTTTCTTCTTGAAGATAGGTTGTACATTTTCTTTTATTTCTATATTTGCTGCCATTTTTTTTTTACACCTCCCGAGGCAGGCTGAAAATACTTCGGGGAAACTCTCTTTTAGTTTCTCCTTTAATTTATCTGCCTCAGTCGATAAACTTCTCATTTTTTGGCAGTATGCACTTATTGGTAAATTCCAGAGGTTGAATTTCTGCATCCAGTCTGTTCCAAATAAATTTTCTGTATTTCTTAGCACATATATTTTTAATATTTTGGTCATTCCATTGAATGGCACATTTGTAATAACTTCTTCAAATTTTATTTGTCACCAAGTTACCAACCTAGCAATTTTATCGGTCCTCAACATGGTCGGTTCATTCAATTTTCACCATGTTTGTATGTTTATAATAGTTAAATCCGATCCAGAATTCAATTGTAGTCTGACTTTTCTGTTTAACATTTCTACTTGCACATATTTTCTGTTTGGCTCGTCCGCTTGGTCAGTCCTTTTGATTCCTACTCTGCTTTTGCTTTCTTTCCTAGTCCAACAATGAGAACTTTTATGACCCACTTTTTTGCACAATGGACAAGTCTTAAAGCAGTATGGGCAATGCAACGTCCCACAGCGATAGCATGGACTGGGTGGTAGTTTTTTCTGATATTGACTTTTTGAAGTAGAAAAATTTGTTTGATCTGTTTTTGAAGAGGGAAAATTGGTTTGGTTTGTTTTTGAGGATGTGCAGAGACGTGTTTGTTGTTGTACTTTATTTATGTGTGCGATGCCAAATTCTTCTATATCTTTCGAGTCCTTCTTCACGCTTATACATCTCTGACAGTCTTCAGCCAATTTTTGTAGCGTCAAATCTGGTTCACTCTCCAGTTTTGTAAGAATTCTGTGTCTGATCTCCATGTCTTTCATCGAAATCAGGCCTTGAACGAATATTAAACATTTAAAATTTTCCGGGCTGAGTTCAGATAACTTAAAGTCATCACATTATTTACAATGGAAGTATATGTTATATAGTCTTCACTGTCCTTTTTTGTTAGATTTAGACATTTCCATCTTTTGTGGAATAGTGAGGTATTTGGGCTAAATAGTTCTGTTAACAGTTTTATGGCTTCCTTGAAAGTTAACTCATTTGTTTTCCTTGGTAGGATGTAGTCTACAAATTTAGTGTGTTCGCTAGACCCTAATTTTTTTAGTATTAGACGTACTTTTCTCTCATCTGACCAATTCCCGCAATCAAACTCATATAAATCTTTGTACCTTCTGAAGTAAGCTGCAAAGGTGTTCGTCTGGTTTATAGGTGAAATCTTCGATAGAGTTCCATATAGTATTTTGCAAGAGAACTGTTTCATTTTCGGAATTTTGCCCTTCATTTGTTATTACCCATAGCAATAATTCTTGTAGTTCAAGATGCTTCTGTTCGTTTTTCTGTTGCTGCTCAAATTGTATTTTCATAAGTTCCAATATGGTTGCCTTAAAATCTTCCATATTTACCGTAATTATGTGTAAGTATTTTTCTTTTAGTTTAGACTTCTGGTCTTTGTTGTCTGTTATTCTGAAACCTTAGTATGGAAAAAAAAAAATTTTTCCTGTGTAGAATTTGTGTCTTTGTTACTACTGTAAAGTCGGTGTCCAAAATGAAAATTTTCTCTTTTTTTTTCTATATTCATGTAGAACTTGTTTTTTATTTTTTTCTATATTCATGTAGAACTTGTTTTTTATTTTTTTCTCTGACTACCTACGTCGCCTCTGTTATGGATGACCGATAGCAAAAAGTTTTTTGTAGATTTTCCGCATAGAACTTTTTCTTGAGTATACTTTTTTTTTAGGTTCTCCATGTAGAATTTGTTTCTTCAGTTCCTCGTTGTCACTGTTATGGGCGACAGATAGCAAAAAGGTTTGTCCTCCACGTAGAATTCGTTTCTTCAGTGTTTTTTCACCACTGTTATGGCCGACGGATAGCAAAAAAAGTTTGTCCTCCACATAGAATTTGTTTCTTCAGTTCCTCGTAGCCACTGTTATGGTCCAATATCCTCGCACCACAGTTATGGTCCAAGGTTAGAACCAAGGAAGAACAACACGAACACAAGAGTAAAATAACAAAGATACATTACAACATTACAATATAGTACAAGAAATTGAAGGTGTTAGTAATGATTGTCCGTCTGGTTTAGAGTGAACTAATATTGTCTTAACTCGTTACACCATTCATTTATTATACCTATTGAGAGGCACAGTATTTATAGTGTCAGGAAGAGTCCATTATCGTTATAGGTAAGTACACATAACAATGGCAGAATTGGTAATTTCCTTCATTTTAATATGGGAGTTAAACACTATTCTGTTGGCAAAGCATCACCTGATAACCAGACTCCTCATAATGGATGTCCATGTCAGGTGCCAGCACTTGGGAGTTGGGTCCACGTTGACTGAGGTGAGACGAAGTGGTTACTGGGTACCAAAGGGAAGACAGGCTGTAAAGATAGTCTCAGGTACCTGTGCATTGCGTAGGAGGTAAAATGTCAAACATGTCCTGCCTCCGAATGTGGCCAATTTACCAACTTCGTGTGTGCAGCTGGAAGTTCCCTCCAAACATATGGGAGTCAACTACACTGGGCACCTTTGGATTAGGGAGGGTGATAGGGAGGTGAAAATGTATTTGCTCATTTTCACTTGCCTTAGCCTCAGAGCCATACACATTGAGGTGGTGCAAGACTTGAGTGTGCTGTCCTTTCTTCAAGCAGTGGTGTGTTTCACCAACTTGTATGGTGTTCCTGATGACATCTACAGTGATAATGCAAAGACCTTCCTGGATGGTGGTTGGCTGTTCAGGAAGTTATTATTGTGCCATGATTTCCAGTAGATGTTTGGCTCTTGCCAAATCAAGTTCCTTCCTATTCTGCTGTTCTCTCCTTGGTTGGTTGGTTGGTTTGGTTTGTTTTTTTATGCCATATCAACCTCACTGCCAACAAAACTTTTGCAATTGATTCATAGCGATAGTCTGGTAAAAAAGATGTGTATATATACATATATATTTGAACCATTTTTCAATTACTCATATTTTTGAGTACAATCCAACTTCTTTTAGGAAATTTACAATCTTGGATGGTTTTATTTTCATAAAAATTTTTTTTTTAAATTACTCACTTGGTAATATTTTGTTTGCATTATTTTGTATTCTGAGTTCCATTCTCCAATTTTGTTTTTCAAAGAATGTTTGTATTACTGATTTTTTTTTTTAAAAGTATTGTTGATAATAATTTTTCCTTCAAAAATTATTGCTGGTAATAATTTTTTTTTTAATACAAATTTTTCCTGGGATTAAAACTTTTTTTTACAGTTTCATAATGTTTTGACCCCAGTTTTGGGTTAATTATATATCCATAGTTGGGACCTTAACAGGTGCTACCACCCTGGTTCAGAGTGGACCTGGGAACACCACCAATTAAGAGGTGGTTCCACGCTCCTCAAAACTTCCTGATCAGAGGCCTTGTGCTGTCGGACATAGTTTATCTTCTTACCCAGGACACATTAATATTCTGTAGAAATTGACCATTCCAGTAAATCATGTTTTTGAATCATTGGGAGGAGGAAAATTGTTCAGGTCCTGAAGCTTATTAGCCTTAGGCTTAATTCCTTCCTTTGAAATATTAAAACCCAAGAAGTCAAGTTCTATAGCAATGAAAATACATTTTGAAATTGAAATTTTAAAATTGTACTCACTTAGCTTCTGAAACACTTGATCCAGAAGTTCAGGATGAGAATCCTTGTCACTGGAGTATATTAAAATATCATTTAAATATACAAATGTACATTCCATGTCCTGGTAGATGTCATCCATCATCCTTTGGAAGGTAATTGTGATGTTCCACAGCCCAAAAGTCATGTAGTGATATTCATATAAACCATGTTCGTCAAGATAGCAGTTTTGCATACATCGTCAGGATGTAATGGTATCTGATGGTATGCTGAGAACAGATCAGTATGTGAAAATATATTTTTTCCCATGCAATTTCATTGATAGTGAGTTGATATTGGGAACTGAGTAGTGGTCCGGATTCGTAATGCTATTCAACTGTCTGTAGTTGCACACTGGCCTGTATGTGCCAACTGATTTTGGTACCATGTGCAGTGCTGAACTCCACTCTGATTTGGAAGGGGAAATTATGCCAGCTTGCCAAAGCTTTTTAAATTCTTCCTTGGCTATATCAGACTTCTGCTTTAACAGCTGTCACACTTCCATAAATGCAGGAGGATTGCTCCCCGTTTCAATTCTGTGAGGTATTTTTGATTTTTTTGGATTAAGATCCCGATATAAGATTAGGGTAACTTCCCATAATTTTTTTAAGGCTCCCTTTGCATTTTCATAGATTGAAACATCTAAGACACAAGTTAATAGCTTGGCATGACTTTGCCTATTGGCAATAGTTCTGATCATTATTATTACAATCCACTATTAGTCTAGAGTGACTTAGAAAGTCATGTCCCAAAAGGGGTTGTGTAGTGTTAACTACAATAATGTCCAGATGAAATTTCACCTAAGGTTTTTTATTGTCATGGTTTGTACAGTCTGTGCAGCTTTTGTTTTCCCCTTTCATTACTTCAGCCCCATCTGATCCCATGCTCATCATTTTGTTTAATTGGATTTCTAGTTCTGACGTCACTTCTTGGATGCATCTTGCGATTCTTGCACCCGTAGTTTGTTGTTGGTTATGTCTGAAGATTCATCTGGTGTTTGTTGTTAGTTATGTCTGTAGATTCATCTATGAGTACAGTAACAAATAGAAATTCATTTACTTTCATTTTTAGAGCTGCATGTAGTATTTGCCATACAGGACAGAAGTTCCTTGGCTGTATATTTTGAACTGTAAACTAATTCTTTTTGCTGGGATGTAGCCTTTGTGATCTGATTCCCACCTTGTACATGTTGCCCTGGATGTCTCTGGCTAGTACTGTCAGGTTGGGAGATCTTTTCCAGATCCTGTATGGAATAATCTAGATTCATTTTTATGAAAGCGGAATTTACATTTTCTGTTTGCAAGAACTGGGATAAGACTGTAACAGGGAATTCTTTTTCATCAGTTCTAATAAATGTATTTTTTATTTATTTCAGTTTTTTCAGTTTGAAGTTAAGTATTTGTTTGAAAAATTGATGAATGATTCATTTCATGAAACAAATTTCTAAATTTTGTAGTTATTACTGTCCTTTTTTGACAAGCTAAAAAATTGCATAATTTCACAAAATTCTCCCAAAATAGATACAGCTATGAGAAAAGGTATACATATAAAAGGAAAAGAACTGTTTTTCCCCATTCCAAAATTAGTAAAGTTTCAATGTTTCAGGCATGTACCTCTAATGGATAATTCTTTTATAGCAAGATAGGGATGTGCTTCAAATTGCGCTTCTGAAGTCTTTTATTTATGTACAGAAAAAAAAAAATTAGCTTCATTTATGAATCATAGCAAGAAGTTGCAAGGTATTAACTGTTGAAATGTAACTTATGATCAGTGAAATTGCCCTTTTGTGTCATGTTTTAACTATTTTGTTTTTGAGAACAAAATTTTTCCAAATGTATTAGGTTGGTCTGATCTAATTATTGATTTTATTAGTAGTATATTTATTTTACTTCAAGACTACATATATGACATTACATTTATAATGATTTTTAACTAGTCTGAACCAGTATCTTTAGTTATGCACTGTTGTAATTGGCATTTGGTTCAATAGCATAAGAAATGGAAAACAGATGAAATTTCAATCGTCATAGCATCAAGCAAATTGAGCTATCAAAATAAATTTGGTACTATTTTTTACAAAATATTTTTTAAAAAATACCTAAGCATTAATTACTATTAATATCTATCATCATAGTTCATTTGACAAATGATTCATGTTTAGTAACAGAAAGAATATATTACATTTTAAATTAAATGTGGATGCATCATTGGATTGAGGTCCTAGTTTACTTAGTATCAACAAACAGCAAATTTCTTTTACTATCTCATAACTCTTATGGGTTGGTTGTGTGCAATGCATCATTTTTCATGGGAACATTGAGGTGCATCCCTAGGACACTTATGAATTCAATTTGCAAAATATAAAGGATCAGCAATATAAATTAACTGTACTTGAAAAATGGCTCAGATAAACAAGTTATCAATAATATTCTATAATTTGTTTTATGTAAGTCATGATTTCAGAGTCATGTTTATAAAAAATGTCATGTCTCCAAAACTTCATTCTTTATTCATACATGCAAGCAAAACAAAGGGAAATGACAAAAGAAATAAAAGAGGTTGGGATACTTACTTTGTTTTGGTTTTATTTTTTGTACAAGTTTTATTTTACTAGTAGAACCAATGTCATAATTAGGCTTGGAAGCTGATATATGAATGAGGGTCTTAACAGCCTTTCCACCAAAGTAAGCTTTTATAGCTTCTGATTCTCTATCATCAAGATGAATTTCAGATTTCTAGAACATAAAAGAAAGAAAACTATAAAAAGAGACAATATTGATAAAGAAAGATAAAACCCTATTTTAAACACATAACAAATAACCTAATTTAAATTAAAATTGTTGAATAATATATTCTTTATAGTGTTCCAAACTCTTTTTACAACTAATGTATAGTAAAATCTTATTACAAATATTTTAAATTTTATTGTAATTTGTTGAAATTCTGTTATTTTGTGATCCTTAATAGACTGATTTTAAAAAGTAAAAATAATAAAACAAGCTAATCCTAAAAATATTTATTGTATAGTTTAAAAAAATAAAATACTGAATCATTTATGTAGGTCATTTGAGATATTTTGAAAAAGAAAACATTTTCTGAATTCAATGTGATATGTGTAAATACAATACTATTATTACATTATTAAAAGTAAATAAACCAGATTCAGCAATAAATAATTTAGACATTTAAAATTTTTTTCTCTTAAGTTACTTTTAAATTTTAAATTATCAAAAATAACTTTTATATTTTAAAAAGACTTTGACAATTTAAGCCATGTCACTGGAGGAAAATTTATTTTTATTTCAATATAGTTGCCCCCTTTTAGACTTATGTGGAATTATTTTAAATTTATTGACATTGAAGTAAATATATTCACTTATTTTCTTTTTACTTAACAATTTTTATTTTCTTTTTACTTAACAAGTTTTTAAAAATAATAACAAAAAACAAACTTTATAAAAAAAATCCAACTGTAAAGAATTTTTGTTGCATAAACTTAATCTTATATTTTTCTTTAATCTTTGTTCAGGTTGACAGATTTTGATGATAAGATTTTATTTTTTCAAGTAAGATTTGTCCTTTTGGTTTTAGGTACCTTAATTTTTGCTTGTGCGTAATTTTTACAAAATAAATTAAGTTAATATTTAACTAAAACATCCTTAAAAATCTATCACAAAGATTTAGTAAGTACAGAAGACAAAATTAACAATTTTTATAACAAATATTAATTCATATTTTATTCTTTAAATAAATCAATTATTAATTAAAATACATTCTCCAAAGTAATAGGCCAGTGTAAAAATAAAACTTTACAAACAATATAAATAAAACAAACTGCAATAAAACTGTTTTTTTAAATTAAAATATTATTAAATTAGAAAAAAAAAATGAAATAAAAAGAAAATTTTAAAAAAATCAATTCACTCTCTCTCTTATTTTTCATCACACTTAAGTAAAAAAAAAAAAAAGAAAAATTAAAAAATACTAAAAAAAAAAGAAAAATTTAATCAATTTTTTGTGGAACATCTCACTAAGATATTACAAAATAAAAATTAAAAAGATGAGAAATATTGAATTTTATTTTTCAGATTATTTTTTTTTTTCTTTCAAAGGTATTAGGTTGGTGCAAAAATAATGACGTAATAATGTCTTTTTTGACATATTTTTTAACGTCAAAAAACAACATTATTACGTCATTATTTTTGCACCGACCTAATATATGTTTGAATTTATCTTTACTTTTTACCTAATTAAATTTTTTATAAAAATTCAATGAAGTAGGGTCCATATTACAAGTAAAATAAATCATAAAATTATTTAGGAGTGTAAATAAAACAAAAAATAGATAGCCAGTGGGAAAAATTTTTGCCATATCATGTTATCTCATTTTGATAATACATTTGAAGATTTTCTAATGTGTAATTTAGACTACTAAAACCTTAAATTCTTTTGTCTAAAGAGCCCTGAAAGATGTTAAATTAAATTTCCATATTTAAATACTTTAGGAGCCTTCCAGGTTTCTACAGATATAAAAATTTTGCAGCTTTTAAGGTGTGAGAATTTAGAATCTTCCAAGTTTCGGATATAGGTACTTTTGTACAACATTGATTCATCCTGTAAATTTTACGAAATAAATTGTGCCAATTGCAATCTTAGAATGGTCAGAAAAGGGTGCCATGGTAATTATAATGAACAAAACAAAGTTCAGATATTTCTTTCTCCAAAGATCAGGATGAACAAGAATATTGGTTAAAGGCAATACTAAGAG
>OZ010576.1:69730622-69800683 GCA_963932145.1 Acanthosepion lycidas
CTTTTAGTTATGCTTGAAGTTGCTTTATGAAATTTGGGTTTCATCCCTAGGTTCTTAAGTTAACTTAAACAAAAAGTTAATTAATTGAATGTAGATATCGCAGTAACATTTTACACAATTGCTAAAAAAAAAAACAACTTTTACTACATTCTGTGATATTAATACAATGTAACAAAAAAAAAGAAAAAAGAGTCCTTGCCATTTTTAAATTATTAGAAAAAATGAATTACAGCAAATTTGACATACCATTAGTCCTCAAAGTAATCCTCATCAGCATTCAGAACCTTTTGCCAACTTGCCTCCAGCTGTGCAGTGCCTCGACAGTAAAAATCAGGTGACTTGGAATTCCAACTAAGGTGGTTGTGCAGGGAATGTAAGAGGTGGTTTTCTGCTGGGACAGTGTCTGAGGGGTAAAGTGGATGGCATGGTGTCTCCTACTTAAGTCACTGTATAAAAACCTGACAACCTGAGGCCTGGCATTCTTGGGAGTGTCAATACAATATGGTGCAAAGAATATTGGTAAAATAGAGATTAAATATTTAAGTTAGCCATGATACTTGTTCAACTTGTACATCTTTATGCAGTGCAGGTGAAGTCTGACTTTTTAATCAGAAATATGGAAGCATTTGACAAGCTAACCTCAGGTTTGGCTGTTGGCCACCTTCAGGGCCTCATCAACCAGGACCTGTGGCCAGCCACTGTGGAGTTTATCACAGACAGATCTTCAAAGCTGAACTTCTGGCACCAATGTCTGGGTGTTCATTCACTCACATTATCCCCAAAGGCATAATCAGTGACTTGATGTGGCTACAGACAAGTTCACTGTAAGGGCATAAAGAACTCAATTGTGTATCAGTAATCACTTCTTCCCACACAATGTAAAAAATGACAAAGACTTTTTTGTTTACCTCATATAAAATTTTCCAAACATCCAGAGACATTTACCTTAGTGACTTTGATAAATCCTGAAAGCTTTAAGACTGACAGAAGCTGGTCATTGGTTTGTGTAGATTGGGTTGAGGAGGTTTTGATCAAATGAATTAGTGCTGAAGGCATTAGAGTATTGCAAACCTCACTCAGCTGTTCAAATTCCAGTTGTTTTTCATCAGAAATTGCACCAAATAATGCAATATCAAACTCTGAACCCTTGTATTTACCTAAAGAGAAACAAATGAAAATAAATTTATCAAAACGATTTTCTTTTAGAAATAATAAATCTTGCTCTACATCAAGAGGAAATTGTTATGGGACCTTACCCATAATAATGGACTATTCCATACGTAATAAATACTGCGCCTCAAGGGGAAGCAGAGAGTTCAGTCTGAAGTCTGGAGTGAAGTCCGTCAGGAGTCTGTCAGTCAGTCAAGTCAGAGGCAGTCCGAAACAGAGTCGCGTTCAGACAATTACTACAAGACATTGGAATAGTGATACTGGTCGAGACTACATTGTTCTCCCTACTAAACCTGATTGTTCGTACTAACACTTTCTACTTCTCTGTATATATTCCTGTTTGTAATATATCTGTGTTATTCCATATTCGTGTTCGAGTTCTTCTTTATTGGTTCTACCTAGGACCATCACCGTGGTACAAGGACCTGGACCATAACAGAAATGAACTACTTAATCTATATATATAAAAAGTTGTAGCTTCTGTTTGTGTGTTTGTTATTAAACTCCTCCTAGGGTTTTGCAGATAGACCCCCATAACTATATAGATTCTGAAACTACATTAGCCAGGGTAACTGGATAAGTATATTTCATTTCGATTAAAAGGTATCCCTTCCCCCAGGGGGACACAAAACAATCACTTTTTTTTCCCTTTGATTTAAATTAAATTTAAATATGAACAAGGGAATGACTCCTATCCAAAATATAGGAGAAAGCCAGAATATGGAGACCACATTGGCAAGATCCTTGAGTAATATTGAAATGCATCATTTTTCTCCACAAATTATAACAATGATTTAAAACCAGTCATCATTTTCTTACAAAAATAATTAACATGCAGGAAGGTGTGGGTAATTCTGCTAGTTAATAATATTCTTAAGGCAATATTACAAAATATTTTATAATTTTAAATAATTTTTTTGTAATGCCTGCATAAATAATGAAATAGAGCTAACTGAAAATGACAAAAACTGTTGATAAATTTAGTAGATTAAGGAAAGTGTGTCTATTTTCATAAACTTTCACAAATATATCAACTATTGTCATAACTTGTAATATTTAATTTTATTGCTAACTTTTATTTTGGTGCATATGATTATTTATAGTTTTCACTTCTAAAAGTAAAATTGAGTCTCAATTACAATGACTTTCATTTCTTCTTTACCCTTATCCAGACTTGTTTACTCATGCATGTAAAAAGTAAATGAAATACTTACTAGCATTTATGCTGCAGATATCTTCAACAAGAACTATTCCTTTATCAGTCACCTTTTGTTGAAGAATAGCAAACAATTCATTTAACTTATGAATTTCACCAAAGTTCAGTAGCAGGACCCGTTGACCAGTTTTCACTGGAATGTCTTTTAGGAATAATTCTGCCATTCTGAAATTTTTAAAACAATTGTTAGTAACTGATCAAAGGTAAATATAAGAAGTTCAAAAATAATGTTGAAACAAAATAATAAAACAATAGTGTGTTTGAAAACATATGTAATAATATGAATAATAGAGTGCTAAAGATTAAACTCGTATTAGCATCTTTAGCTTGAATGTTTTAATCACTACTTTAAAATTTTATCTTGTGTTCTAGGAGTACTATGAGAGAATATTAGGACTCCTAATCATGATGTTCAAATTAAAATTTCAGGTAGTAAAATTTATTGACATGAGTTTAGGAAATATCTTGATGGAAGAGTCAACTGATTAACTTGAATGTATTCTCAAACTTTTCCCCACAAATAGATATAAAAAGGTATAAAATAAAATTTAACTTTAGCTGCCAAACATTGAATATTTAGATGAAAAACCTTATTTTTTTTATGAAATTTGCTCCTCACTAAATGTTTTTAGGTTTTAAGTTGTTATAGTTTTTAAGAAGACTTGTAATAAATCATACTTATTAATATTTTGCTTGCAGTGCAATAGCTGATAACAAAATGCAACTTGAGCAAGCCATTATATGTATTTCCCAAAGTACATCAGATTGGATATCTAATCTTGCTTTTGTTTTTTTTCAGTACTGCTAACACTCTTAACATGAAGACAACTATTTTCAAGGCTCTCTGGTTGGGAAATAGCAACAATACAATTTCTCACTTAAACGTGGGATTCTTCTATCTTCCTAACTTCACTGGCCTTGGAGACACCTGATTCCTCACTACTGGTCCTTCTGTCACAGGCAGCTCCAACTCTAATACCTACCTGCTTCTCTCATGGCTGGACCCACTTTCCTCCTGACTTCCTGCCTCATACCCCTTCCATTCTCTTGTCTTTCCGGAAGATTTGGGACCACTCCAAAGCCACATGGGTGATCAAATCTTCAAAGATGTACTTTTATGACTATCTAAAATCATTCATAAAATTTTTATGCTCCCAATTCAAAGGCAAACTGGAGGCATGAAACCTGAAACACTAATCCCTAAGTTCACTTAAGATGGCCTGGAGACAAAATTCCTACAAAACTCAGATAGCTGAGTAGACTTAAAAGGAAGGAATTTATCTCTTTATCTTCTAATGATGCATGAGAGATCATACTGTTAAAACAGTAAATTATTTTTTTTTTTTTTTAAATATCTGATTAGCACTCTGGTTTAGTTGTATTCCATCACACTGTAATTCTCTTTATTAAAAATTCTTCCAAAAATATACTTTTCTGAAACTTTATTTTAGGAATATTAGCTGATTTAAAGTATAATTAATCTGATTTGAAATAAATATTATTTACTTGAAGTTTAAAATAACAGCAAATTCGATTTTTAAAACAAACAGTAACACAATTAAGTGTAAATCACTTGAGTGATTTATGAGGTGTTGACACTTTTATTATTGTTCTAAGGAAACCTTGTCTGTTAAAACACAATTTAAGAAAAGCCGGATTTGGTGGGTGAACACTTTTTATATGATTTTTGAGTACTCATTAATCTTAAAAATGTTAGAAATGTTCTTCATAATCTAATTTTTAGGAATGTTGAATTTAAGTTTATTAAAGTCATCATTCTTATTTTCTGATCTTTCAGACAGGGGCACGTTACATATACATAAAAAAATTAAAATTTAAAAAAAAAATATTCTGTGTAAACAACTTTTATTGAGCTTTTCAATTTTAAATTCATGTCCTTATGTATTATGTAATGTAAAATGTAAACTAATCCACAATGAACTAGAGGGCAATGTATGAATAAGGTGAATTGAAAAATGCTTTTAAGTTTTTCAAACTTTTGGCCCAAGTAGCAGAAAATCCTTAGTCTCCTCCGAGTTTAGTACAATATGAATTCATTAATACTGTCATACATATATGAAAAATCTGTCCTTATGTGTTATGTAATGCAAAATATAAACTAATCCAGCAGAAACTTGATGAAAATGGATGACAAATGAGATTCTCAACATGATGCAAAGAAGACAGAAAACAATGCCAAGACATAGACTGGAATACAAAAAAACTACACAAAGAAATAAGGAACAAATACAGACAGGCTAAAGAAGAATGGCTCAATAGAAAGAATGGAAGATATGCATAAAAAATAAGTGAAGACATGCACATCAACAGGCTGCTTATCCAAATATGAAATGCTGATATTAGACAAAGAGAAAATACTTAAGAAATAGAATGAATATATAGGAGAAAGATCATATAGATGATGAAAGAGAACAACTGGCAATACACAGAAATATCAATGGATCAGAAATATTAAAAGCTAAATTGGAAGCTACACTAGCGAAACTGAACAGAAACAAAGTGGCAGGGCCAGATGGAATTGTAACAGAGATGCTGGAAGCCTTAGATGACTTTTTACAGAAATAATGAAATGAAGTCTACAACAGTGGGGATATACCAGAAGACCTAAGCAGATCTATTTTCATAGCACTATCTAAGAAACCAGATGCAAATGAATGTGAACCCCACCAGACATTCAGCCTAACAAAACTCATCTGAATTCTGATGAATAAAGTGTACATGCAACAGAATCAGGCCAGAGATGGACCAAGAACAGTGCAGGTTTGTCAAAGACACCAGAACAAGTAACACAATATTTATGCTCAGAATGTTATCAGAAAGAGCAATACAAATGCAGAAGGATGTGTACCTATGTTTTATAGACTATGCAAAGGCATTTGACAAAGTAGGCCACAAAGATCTGTTAGAGCTGCTCAGACATATTTGGGAAAGACATTAGAATAATGAAGAATCTATATTAGCAGCAAACCGACTGCATATGGACAGAAAACAAATTCAGCATATAAACAAAAATAGAAAGGGATTAAGACAAAGATGTGTCTTCTCACCTCACCAGATTTATTCAACTTATACAATGAAGCAATTCCAAAAGAATTAGAAGTCCTACCAGGATTCATTATTGGTGGCCATAATCTTAACAATATAATATATACAGAGGACACAGTTCTGATAGCAGACACAGATGGGAAACTACCAAACCTCCTACAGAAGGTGGTGAAGAAAAATGGACTAAGCATAAACTACAAGAAGACAGAATGCAAATTACAGGTCGGTGATATGAAAATCAAGCAGGTACAGAAATTTAAATATCTGGGAAGTGTTCTAAGAAAGGACAGAAAGACTGAATATGATATCTGTCCTCCTGTATGGCAGCAAATACTGGACAATCTCCTCAATGATGAACAAGAGACATGAAGCAATAGAAATGCAGTTCTACAGAAAGATGCTGAGAATGCCATGGACCGAACATGTGAGCAACAACAATAAAAGAAGAAGTTCACAACTGGGACACTCTTATGATTATTATTGAGTGGGAGTCAAGGAAGGCTGAGCACAGTCTCTTGTTGATGTAAACTTTGATGACATCATCTCATTCACAACCTGTCTGACATCCTGTCTGCCTCAAACAGTTTCAAAACATGTAGCTAACTCAGTTACATGCATATATCCTGTCCTCTACTTCAATATCCCAAAAGATCTCTTGCCATATGATTTGAACCATTGCATTTGTAGCAGATGTTATTGCCATCTGCTTTGGGAGAGTCTTCTGTCATTTTGTCTTTTGCACAAATTGGTATGCCTCAAAAACGCACAAAAAAGTTGTGGTCTAGCAGTCCTGGTATGCACACCAGACTGTATTGCTTCAAATAGCACAGTTCTTTTAGATATATGTCCATGGATTCATCTAGATGCAAGCACTATATTACAAACTGTTCCTCGGTCACAAATGAATCTTTTCCATTTTCAGATGCTGGAAGACAGCAAATGACTGCTTCAGGGATTAATTTCATGTCAAATTTGCTACCCATCATTTTTAGCTAAAATAGCTTGTGGCTTGTAATTATACATATTATCTTCATTCTTTTGTGTTGCCAACTGACTTAAATGAGCTAAAAAAAAAACAAACAAAAAACAAAAAACAAAAAAAAACAACAACAACAAAAAATGCTCCCTCACTTGATGCCAGTATTCTTAAAGATAAAGGATTTGCAAATCAACCATATCATTTGTGCTTCACTTCTGCTAATATAAGGGCTCAGTAAAACAATACAAGCAATATGCCAACTGGAAAAATATAATAAAAAGTAAACAGACCTTGGGCCTTGTTAGTTGAATTCAATAAAAATCCTCTGTGTGTGTGTATACATTCAAGGAATCGCTAAAAAATGAGCATATATGATAAAAAAAAAAATGCCACAAACTTAACAAGTAAGTTTTATCATCAAAATCCTTATTATTAAGACAAAAGACCAAAGGATTTTTAATTATTAAATTGTATTTTTTGGTCCTTTTTAGTATGTTTGAAATTTTGGTTAAAAATTGTTTTTTCTTGCACCAGTGTGTGACCATAAATTAGTATCAAAATTTTAGCATCTTTCTGAGGTGAAAAACACACAGATTTGGAAATTCTTGCAAAAATCAAATAATTGTCGGATTTTTATTAAACTTTTAGGACTTTTCACAAAACTTATTATCAAAGAATGTTTCTTTTTAGAAAATCTTGGTAAAAACCTTTATTTTTACATACGTTATCCCACACTTATTTAATTTTATGAAATTATTTTTGTAAGGTTTAATGTTTAAATTAGTTATAAGCAGAACTCCTGGGAGAATTTAAATCATCAATTATGTTTTTGTAAAACATGACCCCGTTATGGAAAATCTACTCTGAATCATAAAATAAAAATATAATAAAACTAAGACATTTAATTTGAAAAACTTTTAACTGCTTTTATGAATAAAATGTATCATGGATATTAATACCATAAGAAAAATTTTTTCGATGAATAATGTATTTTTAGAATTAATTTCATTTTTTGAAAATTTTAATTAGAATAATTTTAAAAATTCTGTATTAATTTTAATTAGAATAATTTAAAATTCTGTATTAATTTGTACAAGTTAGGTGATATTGTTATTAAGTAAAACTATATTTACTAATCACAAATGGAAAAGCTACAATCCAGTGACCCCCAGTATTTTAAAAAGAATTTTTTTTGTGGGTGTATAAACGTGCTGAGTCTTGTAAATAAAGATGTCCATACATGACATTACCAGAAAATAAGAGTGGCAACTACAATAAATTTAAAACCAAATTATTCAAAAGTCAATAAAACATTAGATTACAGAGAATATTTTTCAAAATTATTGAGATTACTGTGTAGTTAAAAAAGGCTCTCATGTTATATTCATCAAGTACTTTTTACAGATATGTCCCCACTAGAAAAAATAATTAGTAAAATTTCCAGTTGTAAATAAAGCTGTCAAGCTGTCAATAAAGCTTTCAACACTTTATAACTGTGTTTTTCAACCGTTTTTACTTCAGGGTGAACTTTTAGAATAACTAAAACTCTGGGGTGCACTTTAAATTTTAATAAGATAAAATAGGTAATGAAATTTGAAAATAGGAAATAATAAAGAACTCTCCTTAAATAAGCATTTATTTTTGGGACATTACATCACTTGTTGTCTCTAGATTTTTAAAAATAAATATTTTTTTAAATATAAAAATAATTCATAAATTACTCTTTTGTTAACTTGGGGTGCATCTGATCACCTTTCAAGGTGCATTAGTAAGCCGAGGTGCACTAGTTGATAAATGCTGCCTTATAAAAACACCTACCTTCATGTTAAAAATAGATTTCTGTCGTACTTTAAACTAAAAGTAAGTAATGTTTGTTTCAAATCAGATTAAATAAACTTTAAATCATCTAATATTCCTCAAATAAAGTTTTAGAAAAGTATATTTTATTTTTGAAAGATTGTTTTATAATGAGAATTACATTGTGCTGACAGATGCCTAAAAATGAGTAAAATCAGTGATTTTTAGCAATTTGAAAAAAAAAAAAAAATTGCTTATAATCAATTTAAATTAGTTTTAAATACAGCAAAGTATTTTTCTTATTGGAAATATTAAATTTAATCTTAACTTGAAATTAAAACTAAAATAAAGCTTCAAGTGTAGCAAATTCTCTTGGAAAGTAATGCTACAAGTGTGTGTGTGTGGGGGAATTAGTAAAAGAAGGGAAATAGAAGAAAAAGTTATTCCCAAACCAAATGATGGCAACTGACAGAGAAAAGAAAAACACCTTTTCTCTTATATCTGGATTTGGTAGGAATTGTTTTGTGACAGATTCCCGGTATTGCAACCTTGATTTGGAAATCTCAGTACTAAGGTCTGATACTAAGGGTAGATCAAAGTAGATCTATGGTAGGCAAATAAGATAGTTCAAATGTAGATCAGTAATCGAGAACAATGTGACGCAGGTAAGAAGAAAAGAACCATCTTTTAACATAGGTGAAATGTGACCATTTATGCAAAATAACACGTAAATAAAAATAATCCAAGCAAAGCAGCTCACTCTGCCAGAAACTGCTGGAAAGTAAGTACATATGACATTTTCTGACACACTCCCATCTCAACACAATAATAAAAAAAAAAAAAGAAAAGAAAAGGTCAGATTGATTTTTTGGGTGGTGGAGGAGCAAACAGAAGAACATATATCTCAATATGAAATGTAAATTTCAAAGAGGTGTATTTAAAATTCAGAACTGGAAATTAAGGGGATGGATGCCTTCCTCAGCATAAGTAGCCAATAAGGAAGTTAAAGGTAATTGATTTAAAAGGTCAGGGTTTTCTTCAAAGGGTTTGACTAGTTATTAGTCCCCTCAGTCTAGGCAATTCTGACAGTACCAACTTTTCTCAATTGGAGTTGGCTGCTGTGACGTCCCCCCGGTGTCACTGCGCCAAATGTGACGTCTGCCTAGCCGCGTCCGTCGTGCTATCCTGTCCTGTGATGACCAACTGGCTTGGTATTGGTCGCGGCACCAAATGTGACGTTCTAACCTTTTGGTGATTCGGATGGGAATCTGGTTAGATTCGGTATCAGCCTCGTCGTTCCCAGCTCGCCTCCAACGTCTGGTTACCGAAGTAACTGTTTTGATTTCTAGTCTAACCTACCCATGTTGTGAATTGATCTTAGGCAGACGAAATCAATCAGTCGCTGGGCCGTAATGCAAGCCGAGTTCGATCAAGGGCAACACCGCACATGTATATGTAAAAGAAAATAAAATAATAACTCGAAAAGTTCAAATGTGTTAAAAAAGGATAACAATATTTTATATATGGTTGCTGAATACAGGACTGCGTCTTCTTCCCAACCCACTATATGGATTCGTGACACTTTGTGTTTGTTAGGCGAATCTTAACATCTTAAGTTGTTTGTTCTTTAAGAAACTGGTTCTTGGTGTATCTTCAGACGATATTCGTAAAACTTGTTTTGGTGGTGTGAGTCTAAGTCGTTCTTCAAAAATAAATTATTCTTGGCTAGAAGTTGAGTTTGGAATTGCGTGAATCTTAGTCAGCTTCTGCGAGGCGGGTCTTCAGAGCTCTCAGCTCACTGCAACTGCTTGCCTGTCTGTCTCCAACCCTGACTGCGAACTTCACTCAACTTAACTGGAACTTGAAATCGAACTGAACTTAACTCGCTGCGACTCTGCTTATATGAATGCCGACCAAAACCGGGGTGGGCTTGAGGTTCCTTGATTCTAAACCCACAATCCACTTCTTTGTTTTCGATCAGGAAAATTTTATTATTTTCCATTTTTGGAAGTCTTTCGTCTTCCCACCTTCTTCTGTTCTCATATTGGTATCTCACCATGCCCTCAGAGGGTGTCAACGAGTTTCCCCCTCTCTCCCACAGTGGCATCTCACACCTATCCCTTCAGGGGGGCGCAACAGGCCTCCCCTCCTTCTTCACATGATTACCTCCACCTAACGCTTAGACCACCATTCAGCCAATGGGCGCTCAGCGGTGTGGGTGTGGCCAGACTAGCCTCGGTTTAAAAATCTCGCTCAAAGAAAAAAAAAACTATCTTCCCCCTTTTCCCCCCCCTTTCTTCCCTTTCTTCTGCCCAACAACAAACCTTAGACTCTTAACCGAATCACCTGGACTTTATCAATCGAGACTTTTCGCCAGCATCAAGTGGGTGGCCATTTGGACGTATTTGCATTCTTGGTGCCAATTACTGATCCGATAAAATAGTTTCGCTATCATAGCCAGCCCTGATGATAAACAGATACTCCTCTCAACAATATTCTGCATATAGACAAAGGCTTAACCTTTCCTTCATGGTGGTCAGCAGACACTTTTGTTTTTTCTCGGACAGTGCGTGCTTAATTAATTTTTATTTTTATCTCTTTAGAATTCTGCGGGAGGTAACTTGTCCAACTTGAAAATTCCCTGTACCATTGCCATGGGCAGATTGGACATATCTTACTCTCCGCCCCGTAACATAAATCAGATTAAATTCTGTGTTTCACCTTTTCGACAATGGAAATAAAAACCTTACCACTTTCCCTGTCAGAAAAATAACACTGCTTAGTGTCCTTTTCGTGATGGCTTCTTATCACCTAAATTTAATTCTCGCCTTTCTTTTTTTTTCTTCTTTCTTTCTAGCGACATAAATAGTGTCACACTGCTGTATACCAACACAAAAAAAATGATACCAGTTGTTACACTGGTCACAACAGATCATGGCACTACTGTCATCTGGTCAATCACAGCCATGGCAAATCCAAATATGCATGTCAATTATTGAGGACATCAGGATGGATGTATAGATGGACATCAAGATTATCTTTATTCTGTGGCAGACCTAACCAAGCTGTCATCTCCTGAGAAAATGTGTGTAACTCTACCTAAAGCCCAAAATGGTCAAGTCTTTTTTGTCACCCTGATTATCATGATTTCACCACACAAATTCCAGAAGCAGTCAACCTAGCTTGGTTTTGGACATGTTCCCTTATGCTCAATAAATAGTCCTGATAGCAGATCCATCTGAACCTTTTCAACAATTCATCTCTGTAAATCAAAGAGTCTAAAAGTTGTCTTCTGGAGGGAGGTTTGATTTGATGGATACTCCACTTGTTTAACCTCAATATTAGTCTTGAGTTCACAGTCAGGTGTAAAAAATGTTTAAGGGTTATAATCTCCAGATCTGGATCTGATGAGCTCCTGTAGGTCAATGGTCAGTCACTGATGGCATTTTAGACATCAGAGAGGATGGTCAGAATAGGTGTGGCTGGCACAACCGATTAATTTGTACAAACAAAATTTTATAGTCTTAATTAGTCATTCCCAAATACTACTATACCAGGGCGAGTGTAAAGGTACCCTAATGTGCTCAATTACACAATCACTTGAACTCTCCTTAGGCTTACTGGACAAGAATGCATCATGTAGCACATCACCTGCCACAAAGGACTTAGCATTGTCACTGTAAACATGAGAGAGTATGCTATAAATGTTGGTGAATCAGATGGATGCCATCAAAAAAGAGTGAATGGTCATGAATTCGACCAATTCCAAGTCTACTGTCAACACTTCCAAGCACGTGAACACAAGAATATACATTTTTACTCTTTCTTCACCACTCAGGACCCACAGATGACCCTTGTAATCCACCCCTGTGTGCAAGAAGGGTTTTATCATATTGACTTGGTGCTTGTGTAAATCGGTCATTTTTAGGTAGGTGAAGGGAATAGAATTAAAATTCCGGCACAAGGAGCATCCAGATAAGACTTTCTTCACAGTTTGTCTTCCTTAGGGTATCCAATCTTTGGATAGCCTCACCTTATTCAAGGAAGTGGGACAACTGAGATGTTTGCAGTTTTTGCAGCAGTCCAATATAATGAAGCTGGTGTTATAGTGGAACACACCTATTCTATAGTTAATAGACTCTCCCACCTATAATAACCAGGAGTAACGTGGGAGTCGCTCAGTGAGGCGGTCAGTCAGTCGATGCCTGACGACAGTTAGTCAAATACTAAAGTATCAGTGACCACAACTAGATTACTCTGCATTATACCTATTATATCAAGTTCCTAACGTTTTGTACATCAAACCTATTTTAGGGCCGACTTAGTACAAATACAAGCCTCCACTGTGAAATCACTCCACAACAGCTGGTCAACTGGTGGAGCTATTAGGATGGGATTAATAACTTTGTACATGTACTGAGGCCTTGCCAATTCTTCCCCTTGAATGATTTACTCCATTCTTGTCCAAGAACAGATTCAATCCACCCACCCTCTGTAGTACTGTCTTTCCAGCTTTGGAAAAAAAAAAATAATAAAAAATAAGAGACACCTTCCTGAGTAGCATAGGCTGCAAATCCATGTCCTTTTAAAGGCATCACAAAACAGAAATAAATCAGTTTCTTTGCCTTCGCTGAGATTTTGTCTTCGAAAGCTGATAGTACTAACTTGTGCCAATTCTTTGGCAAGAACTGCCCATCAGAACTAAAATTCCTTTGGGATGATCTCATCCCAACTTCCACAATTTGCTGATGAGGGTATGAGCCTGTATATCCACTGGTAGACACAAAGGAAAAGGGTCAAATACTTTGGATGCATCGAACAGTATGCATCTTTTAGTTCTTATTTTGGGGTTGCAGCTGCAGTGGGTAATGTTGATGGTATTGGTTTGGGGGTTATATTGATAACCCAGCACATTCTCCCATGGGCATACATGACTTACAAAGATGGATAGTAAAAGGTAAAAAAAAATTACATTTGCTGATTCCAACACTGAAGATAGAATTTCAGCACATTGTTCCTCATACTCTTAAAAAAGTGGTAATGGCAACTCAAATACAAATAGATTTTTTAGAAATTGATGAAAAAGGTACTGCAAATGAATCAAAATGAAAGAAAACTTCTACACATTTAACAATATTTATATTTTAAAATCTTGATAAACAGTGGTACAGCTATAAACTTCAAAATAATCCAAATGTCAAATAATTTTTTTCATTTGTACCCGAGTTGATAAATTTCCCTTCATTTATATCTGTGAATTTTTAATATGCGCAATTATGCTTAAATTAAAAGTGTATGTGTATGGTAGCAGTAGCAGCTGAAATAAAGTAATGGGTAAATTTGGCTGAAAATAATACAAATTGTGCAGTTATTTTAAACAATGTTGATAATAAAATGAAAAGGAATAAAATATTTATAGGAATTGTAGATTCTATTCAGAGTTGAACAATGTCGAAAATGAGTAATGGTAAAAGGTAAAAAAATTCTACTGAATACTGGATAACTAAGTTTAGTTATCAAAAATAATAGGCTCTAAACTGAGCCTAAAAATTAAGAATTACTTCTAACATCTGTTATGGGACCTAACTTTATGGACTAAATGGACTCGTCCTATTACTATATATACGGGGAGATTATGCCTCTCAAGAGTGCTGTCTACAGTTGACGAGTTGACTACTGTACTTTGCTGTCAGTCGGACATGCAACAGTTTTGTATTCGTTCTTTTTGTTAACAATATGTTTTCACTAAACTGCTGAGTTTGAGTTTTCTTTCGGACCTATTCTGGCGATGAGGATTTAAAGAACTCCACGGGAGAACCATAAAAGAAAAAAAAAATTTGTTTGCTAGTGTCTACAACACTGGCGACAAGGATTTAAAAAACTCCACGGGAGAACCATATTAAAAAAAAAAAAAAATTCCGCCAATGTCGTAAACTTTACGTTTCACAGTTGTCCAAAAAACTACTGTGTACGAGAATAACACATTTAAAGAGAAAAAAAAGTAATGTTTTTTTTCTCTTCTCCTCTGAGAAACACAAAGGTTTGGTACAATTAAAATTACGTTAGAAGCATAGTATTGAAAATTAAAACATGGAAGAGTTTAAAGCTACTATGTTAGAACTGGTTAGAGTCCAGTTTGAACGACAATGAAGAAATGTAGAAAAACAATTAGAATTACAGCAAAAACATGAAGAACAACAATTAAAATTACAGCAACAAATGATAGAACAATAGAAAAGGTTTGAAGAATTGCTTCTACAAACAGGGTCGAATAAGGGTCAAAATACCGAGAGCGAAACTACTTTTTCACAAAACGCGATTTGGAGTGCAATTGACAATTTCACTTATTCGCCAGACGGAGATAAAACCTTCGCTTCATATTTCAAAAGGTATAAGGATCTATTCAAAATAGATTGTGGGAAATGGGAAGACACTAAAAAGCTATGCCTACTGCTCCAGAAATTAGGGACTACTGAATATAGCAAATTCGTGGACTACATCTTACCTCGAAAAACTAGTGATTTGACTTTCGTTGAAGCTGCAAATTTCCTTACAGAATTATTCAGCCCAAAAACGTTGTTATTCCAAAAAAGGTGGAAGTGTTTAAACCTAACCAAGAAAGACAGCGAAGATTACTCGACGTTCGCATTGGTAGTTAATAAACATTGTGACAATTTTAAATTGGCCGAACTTACCGCAGACAATTTAAAATGCCTAATATTTGTACAAGGACTTGTATCAATGGAAGATACAGAAATTAGATGTAGAGTCCTAACCAGGTTAGAGGGAGAACCAAATTTAACTTTACAAAATATAGCTGAGGACTGCCAAAAATATATAAGTGTAAAAAATGATTCTAAAGACATTGAAGAGTCAGGCGTTGCACACATAAGAAAAATACATTAAAGAGTTCTGCGAGATTTTTCATATAAGACACATTACGAGCCCCCCCCCCTATCACTCAAGGTCGAATGGTCAAGCAGAACACTTTGCAGACACCCTGAAAAAAGCTTGTGGCACTCCAAAGGAAAAGGCCCTGTAGCAGTTTTTACAAGTTTACACGATCAGGCCAAATGTTAACGTGACAGCTTCACTATCTCCGGCAGAAATAATGTTTGCCCATAAAGTAAGATCCGTTTTTGATAAATTGCTGCCCAAACAAACAAAACAATGCCCGACCTCTATTGTACCCAGGGGAAAAAGTATTCTTCAAGATGTTTAAAAATAACACATCTTTCTGGGAACCTGGTAAGATAGAAAAGAGGATTGGAAATATGGTCTACGTAATCCAAGGCCCTCGTTTCTCTCGTAAGAGACACCTGAATCAAATCAGTACTCCTCAGAAAGAAGAAGTAGTTATGGATACCATTACGACACCTTCGACATTCAAATACCCCAAGCATCTCCAGAACCGCGACGATCTAAAAGAAAGCAGAAGTCCACGGACCCTCTCGTCATCAATCCAAAAAGGAAACGATACTGAGCCTCCTGCAGAAGTAAAGGCTTGGGAGGGGGGTGTTATGGAACGTACCTTTATGGACTAATTGGACTCGTCCTATTACTATACATACGGGGAGATTATGCCTCTCAAGGGAGCTGTATACAGTTGACGAATTGACTACTGTACTTTGCCGTCAGTTGGACATGCAACACTTTTGTATTCGTTCTTTTTGCTAACAATATGTTTTCACTAAATTACTGAGTGAGTTTTCTTTTGATCCTATTCTGGGTCCACAACATTATCATTGGCTAAAATATATTTTATTTTTTTACTCAACAATTCAAGCAGGTCACTAAGATTTTCTCAGTGATTTGGTCCTTCAATTTTTCAAAAGCTCATCTGCAAATAAAAATCCTTGTTTGAGTAGTTAAAATGAGACAATTTGAATTTCTGTCTTTGTGCCTCTTTTTGTACAAAAATGACATCTTCATTTTTTGTTGTTTTTAGAAAAAATACAGTTTTGTTACATCAAAATAGTCTGTAAAATTTTGTGTTGATTTCTTGCTGAACATGTCCCATGGTTGGTCCAGTTAAGAACAAAATTTTCAAATCAAGCATTGAAAATCATTTGCATCAAATTAGTTATGTTAGTTGCTTTGATGTGTTAACTTCTAAAAGTGAAAAAATAAACCTATCTATATAATAAATGTGAATATCAGTGTATCACAAATTTTCAACTCTCTCTAGGAGATGGTGGAATTTTGGAATCAGACCGACTCCATGAGTAAATTAAAAACATTCTAGGTCGGATCCAGACTAGCAATCCTGAAATTTTGGATTCCCAAGTTTTCATTACTGCAATTGTTTTTGGATTCTGTCACCTTGGCTGATAAAAACAATTAAAGAGACACAACTCTCTAACTTTCAATAACTCATGTTCAAATGAAAAAATTACAATGTTTCAAAATAAAATTCTGTCTTCAACTTTACTCCTAGATGCCGTAGCCCAACATGCACCATTTTGGAATCACGCTGAATATGTGAGCAAATTAAAAACATTCTGGGCCAAATCTGGACTAGCAATCCTGAAATTTTGGATTCTCAAGTTTTCATTACTGCGATTATATTTGGCAATTTTTTGTGACAAATTTTCTTGTAGAATAACAATTTTTATAACTTGGAAATAAATTTGGGAATAATCAAAATTAACTGCAAAATCCAGCAAAAGTCACCCATGAAATAAAAATAATTGTTTGTACAAACCTCCATATATTAAATTGTCTTTAAATTAAGTGTTGGCAAAAGAATTATTGTTGAACTTTTGAAAGGTAAGCTTAAATATTAATGCAATACTTAAGTGCAGTGATCAATTTTGAGTTCTGTAATTTATTGTTGTCTATCACACTCCTCCCTTCCTATTGTGTTGAAGGCCCAATCAAGAGCCCTCCACAGGAGCTAGCTTAAATGCCACACTATTGGGCTTTTAAGCTAGTTGTACTATATTTCATGGCTGAGTGGTTAGAATGTTTGCATTCTGACAATGAGACCCAGGTTTGAATTTCATCATAGTTGATTTGTCGAGAAGGAGACTTCCTGATGTTATTGGACTGGAGGGATCGATCCCAGTGTGCAGCACCTTTGGAAAGTGCCTGAAAACAACATCATGGGTTGACCAAGCCGTGTGAGTGAAATTGGGGAGATGGAACTCTTGGGTGTCGGTGATAGCTTGAGAGCTTGAGTGTGCTGGCCTTGTTCAAATTGTTGATCAAACAAGATAACACTCTTTCCCAGAAACTGTAACTAAGGTCTGCTCAGCATAGTTGCAGTATAAACCACAGATGGGTTCTGTGGGTGTTGAATAAACACAATTGTGCCTGAGCAAGCGACTGCAACAGGGATTGGCTAGCTGCCTTAGTAAACAAGTATCTTTGAATAAAACCAGCAAATTATTGGATTTCACTGAAATTCTCAGCATTTATTCATTAATGAATGAATGAATGAATGAATCCTTTTTTCTGTTTTTAACTTTTGAGGAAGTATTTTTTCCAGCCTGAATTTTGGCATTTTTATAAAGTTAAACCCTTGAAGAGGTTATATCATTAAAAACTGTACGTAATATCAAAAGTAAGTACATCGAAAATATGATTCAGGATCTTAAGAAAACTAAAAAATTTTGTGGAGTGTTACTAACACCTAATTTGAATAGAATATACATATAAGGTCTGATTAAATATATTGGGAATGCTGCTATGATAATGGAGCTAAAGTACATAGAATGAAGCTGCTTGGTATAGATTGACTTTGGATTCTGTCACACATCCACATTAAGTTATGTTCTTGTTCACTTCCACTGTTTATTTTATATCAATGCTTGGAGGAAAAGTGTGTATAGCATAGCCACACCACAGAGGTTCAATCAGTGACTTTTGAAAGATAAAATTAAGATGAGAATCTGCATCAAATTTTGCCAAAAACTGGGTGATATCTATGCAGAAATCTATGCAAAATTGTAGAAAGTGTATAGAGAGGAGTGCATGAGCCAGACATGAGTGTACAAGTGGTTCAAATGTTTCCAAGATGGCCAACAAAATGTCAACAGTGATGTACATTCAACCAGCAGAATTGATAAAACATTGCAGAGAGGTATGCAGCAGTTGGGAAAGAAATGTTGAATCACCATGTGTGAGTTGTCAGAGATTGTAAACATTAGTTATGTTTCAGTTCAGTACATTTTCATTGGAGATTTGGGTAAGAGACATGTGTCTGCCAGATTTGTGCCAAAACTGCTTTCAGCTGACCAAAAAGAAAATCCGGTTTCAGCTGCAGAAGAGTTCCTTGTGTTGAAGAAGATAAAAACTTTTTGAAACGGTCATAACAGGTGATGAAATGTGGGTATATGGCTATGACCCTGAAACCAAGACTCAGTTTTCGCAATAGTCACCTCAACCTCTCTGAGACTGAAGAAATATGATGAAGCAATGTGAAGACACTTGACAGCTTTTTTTGACTACTAGGGTATTGTTCATCACGAGTAGGCTCCACCTGGTCAGACAGTAAACAAAGAGTATTACTATGACGTATTGAATTTGCAGAAGACTTTGCCAGAAAAGGTCAGAATTGCATTTGTCCAGTGAGTGGCAACACAATGCACTTGTACAGGTACCAATATTCCATTTAAGATTTTAGGGAATTCCATTTTCAGGATAGGATTCATTTTTTTTTTTAGCTTTATTTTCAGATTCCTGTTTTTGCTTCATAATAATACTTAGTGAGAAAGTCAGGGTTCCCATAGATCTCTGTAAAAGAAATTCCAGAACTTTTCAAGGACTTTTTCAGGACTATGTTAAGAAGTTTCACTGCAGGATTAGAAGAATGAATAGTGACGGATGTCCTGGAATGACATACTTTTGCAAAATGGCCGATTTTCCCATATTCTCGACACATGGCGTTCCAAGCAGTTATGGTGAGGATGCCTATGGTTTCCACAAAAGAAGCACTTTTGAGTTTTAGTAGCCACTGCAGATGCTATGTTTTTTGTCAGGCTGTGGGGTTACCCTCAAAGGGGGCTGCAACACTAACAACTGTTTGAGAGATAGAGAAGGACTGAACTTTTCTGAGCTTGTTCAAGAGCTCTAACTTGGTCAAATGCAGCGGTGAGGTCCAGAGTTACATTATCAAGTAGTCGTTGTTGAATATTAAGGGACAAAAGTTCACTTATGAAGGTATCTCTTATGGCCTCTGATCTATGTTCCTCAGCACCGACTGCCTTGTAGTTGCAATCCTCACTTAAATGACTCAGATTTAGAAAATAGACATTGAGAATCTCTTCTGGTTTTTGCTGGTGCATCGATAGTATATGCCTGGCATAGATTTAATTTTTAGGCTTGTTATACAATTGCTGGAGCCTATTGATGGTTCCTAAGATCAAGGAATTGGTAAACAAGGTGGCACAATACAAAATCTATAGCACTATAGATTTAAAATGTGCTTACCACCAGGTCCCAATATCTGATAAAGACAAAATTTATACCACCTTTGAAGCAGATGGAAAGTTATATCAATTTTGCAGGATACTGTTTAGAGTAACCAACAGAGTAGCTTGCTTGATAAATTTACAGAAGTGGCCAAGAAATACAATTTAATTTACAATCATGATAAATGCTCTTTTTCAGACTCTTAAGTGAACCTACACAATATCAGAAGGTACAATTAAACCAGATCCCAAGATACTTCGATTGCTTAAAGAACTTCCCCTTCTTTGTGATATTCATTCTCTTAGTCATGCACTGGGAAGATTGCTAAGTATTCGGAAAAAGTTGCCCCCGTCATACAAGCTAATAGTTTTCCACTACCCAAGATTGCTGAAAAAGCCTTCAAATATCTGAAAACTGAAGTCGAAAACACAGTAGTGTATTCAATCGACAAAATGGTTCCTTTCACCATACAGACTGATGCTTCATGCCACATGATTGCAGCCTCACTGAATCAATCTGGTAGACCCACAGCTTTCTTTTCAAGGTCACTGAGTACCAGTGAATGTAAACACTCTTCTATAAAAAAGAAAGCCCAAGCTATTGTACAGTCCTTATGTAAATGGAGGCACTACTTAACGGGATAACACTTCACTTTACTTATGGATCAGAGATCAGTGGCATTCATGTTTGATTCACAACAGGCTGGGAAAATAAAAAAATGATAAAATCCAAATGTAGAGGGTCTAACTTGCCTGCTACAGTTCTAATATTAAATACCACTCAGGGAGAGATAATGTTACTGCAGATACATTATCTAGAGCTTATTGTTCAGCTCTAAGTTTGGACACCCTAGAAAAATTACACAACTCTTTGTCCCCCTGATGTTATGTGAATGATGCATTTTGTTAGGACAAGGAAACTTCCTTTCTCTGTGGAGGATGTGAAGAGAGTATCTACTGCTTGCCCTGTATGTGCCAAAGGCAAACCTCGATTTTACTGACCTGACGCTCTGCATCTAATAAAAGCAACCATGCCTTTTGAGAGGTTCAGCATTGATTTCAAAGAACCCCTGCCATCTTCCTCTCGTAACCGGTTTCTATTTACAATAATAAACAAATATTCTTGGGGTTAGTTTTTGGATATAGGGCTAACTTTAAGGTAAAATAAGAAGTCAAATGTCAGACTAAGAACATTTAATATATTATCATTGTTCACAAGTTGCTTAAGATGGAACCAGTGGTTCACAAATCTTTTCCCTCATTTCAGATTGCAATGTATTGGTATGATTAGAATCCTAGCACCAATCTTACAGTACCCCAGGCTTTCACAATTTCCATGGATAGGGAAGAAGGGAAGTGTCTCTCTAGTCCTTGTGATGCCATGTAATGAGACATTGCAATTCTAACTACCCTAACCCTTTTTCATGTAAATGTGTTCTATATACAAAGGAAAGCATTTTTAGCTTGGTTGCTACTTGAAAAATGTGAATTCAAGATAGTGACTTCCACTATATTGAATATTGATTTCCTCCTACCCGCTGGTCACATAGAGATCAGTAGGCACCTAAAAGTCTGGCTGTCATGAGAAATTAGTCAAAGCCATACTTTCAACTGGATAGGACTACTTATTTTCCTCCTCACCAAAACTGTTCCTAATTTCTCCAAACAGTAAAAAGTCAATCATTCTCTCATTTCACTTATCACAATAACAGGGGAATTTCATCAAGAATCTTTATTTTAGGCCTTTAAAAATGAATGCAAATGAAGAATCAAGTGTTTTCCCAGAATGCAAAGCAACAGAAGTGAGGACAACATCGTAATCACTCACAAAGGTGCTGACAGTATCAATGAAGCAAATGTCAAGAAAGGTGACCGTGTCATTGTAGCTGTTGGAACTTAAGTTCCACAAGACATGTCGCTTGAACTACACTGACAAAAAAGACAGTGAGAGACATAAGCTAATTTAAATTTTGCTCCAGCCATGAAAAAGAGTGGTTGTGTCTCTACTGGTCCTCATGATAGCAAAGGGGACTGCTTATTCTGAGGGAGCAAAGCCAGTTTAGATTACGATGAATATAGCTTTGTTAGAACATAAACCATTGTGGACAAGATACTTCTGAATTGTAAAGCACGTAATGATGATTGGGCATTTATAGTAAGAGATTGAGTAGAATACTTTGGTCAAGACCTTCACATAGTAGACGTGATATAAATTTCCACACATTCTGTTACATTCCTGCACAACATAGTTTAGAACCAGACAAGAAGAGAAAAAAAGTTGGGTTGCCTATTAATAATGATCAGGAGCAAGCTTTTCTGAGTGTGTGTGCCTATTTTGAGTACATCACAGATCTTGCCAATAAGATGAAAGAGTATTTGCATGATAGTGAATCTAGTGCATATGGCAACCAGTATCTCAAGTCTAAATTACTAACACTATGGTGACTCTTTATTCATGGCAAAGAGTTGGGGACTACATGACCTATCAAGAAAAGACAAGCATGACTCTGTGGGACTATTTCTTGATGCCAAAAAATCTCAGAAGCAAGCAATAATAGAAACTGTAACAAAGCTTACCAAAAGAGATATATACAATCTATTATAGAACCTGTTATGAATGAATATCAAAAAGCCTGAGACTTTAAAATGGAGTCAGCACTTGAGTATATTCCTCTCAGTTTGTGTTTTATGCTTCAGCATCTCCTGGTCAGAAAGGACACTTTGGTAAGGTTTCAAGCATAGGCCACACAATCATTCAGGCAGTTCGCTTCAAAACAGTCATAGCTCCACTACAGTTAGGACTGCCTGTACAAATGCAGCACCACTTCCGATCTCAATTCCTGATTGACATTATGTCTGCGATGAGTTAGTGTATCTCATATTCAGAAGTGCAATGATTTGAAGAGAATGCCACTTCCACAGTAGCCCTGGATGTTTTTGGTGGTCAAAGAGCCCTAAGTGAAAAAATACTCTTATTTGCTGCAGATAATGTTGACCACAACATTGTGACTATAGATGGGAACAGTATGTTCCATGGAATGGGGATGATTGCAGCTGTAACCCCTAGTAGGCAAGTCAGCTACATTGTTCTAAGGGAAAAGATATGTGAACTGACCAGAAGTGAGATCAAAATTCCAATCAAAGAATACTGTTTATCAAAGTACACCTACTGCAGCATCAAATTCTTACCCCCAGCTATTGCTGACTGAAGACCACAGAATTGATCTTCTATGGGAGATGCCATTGAGATTTCATGTTCATGTACCAAATTGGCAAGGAATGATTTACACACTGAACAGTAAGCCTCACCCCAATCAATTATCTGTGCTGTTCCTGCACATGATCAATATGTACTCTGGAGACAAGACTTGCATCTTGTCTACTCTGGAGTTCATCACCAAGTTTGTGGCGAAGCACAACATTTCACCTATAGTCACATTTGACCAGCCACTCTTTTAGAAAGCTTCTGGAATAGTGAATGATATTGAAGAGAGTAATCCAGTGAGGGATGTCATCTTGTTACTTGGGAGCTTCCGTACACTGATGAATCTGCTGGGGGCTACTGGTACATTGATGGAGGGAAGAAGACTTAAAGATATCTTAGAGAATCTTTTGTGGACATTTCCTGCTGGACCGGTATCTCACTGACCAAATCAACTTCAAGAACATTGACATTGAACCACAATTTGAGAGCTATATCCAGGAACTTGAACAATTATATTGTACAGCTGAGAATGGTGAAATAGAGATTGAGTGCTTGGGTCTGACTGTATGGCAAAAATGATTCATGCAATACCATCTAAGGCATCTGATCTTTTTGACTAATCAAAAACCAGCAAACTGTGGTTGAACTATCAGAAATGTCGGGAGTAGCCTGAGAACTCATTGAGGCTGATCACTCAGGATCATGGAAAATGCACATCCATGCAGTAGTAGATTGTTTATTCATATTTGCTGCTGCAGGTCACTCAAACTCACTAACATCTGTCTATCTGTATCTCCAGAAGATGAATGCTTTGGAGGCTAAAAACCCTGAACCCTGAAGTTTTTCAGAAGTTCATGCATAGATACCATGTCATCTAGTGGAGTGACATGTTTTGAGCAGGTCTGGGTTGTGACTTGGTAACTCAAAAGTACAGGTGGGTTAACAAGAGGTAGTGGAATATCTGAACACCAGGGCTATCTGGACAATGTCATCAATTGTATCCTCATCCTACAACAATGCAATGCAGGAATTTTGTAGAATGCAGTATACCACTAGCGAAAAACACAAGGATGCAAGTACTGCAAGAATAATCCGAGGAATGAGAAGACTTACCTCCCCCAAACCGAATTTGCTTGGCGTGTCAGGTCCTGTTGAAAGAGAAATGGATTATTCTGAAATTCCTATATCATGGACAGACGTACAAAGGAAAAAAATATAAAAGACTAAGAATTCAAATCAGCTTGAATTTATAAAATCAGAAGTCTCGGGCAAACGAGAAGTAAGTTTTTATTTAAAAATTTTGTTTTTTCTTGATTCAAAAAATTTTTGTAAATTCGGCCTTTTTGTCTAACTTTGATATATTTTGTTCTAGTTTTAAGTGAACCTGGTTAGTGTATAAAATACACTTCCAAATTTAATTTTTTTTTACCTTACGTTTGCGGTTTGAGGGAGAGGGATATTAACCATTTTTATTTTTGGAAAATCAGAAAGCCTAAATCATAAAAAAAATTGACGCCCGGCCACGGAAATCTTTAGTAAAAAGCGAAAATTTTATCTGCAATTCCTAACTGCAATTCCTTATTTTTTCTCAAAAAAACAGCAGCGATAAGGAAAAATTAAGCCAAACTGACTTTTTGGGTCAAAGGCCAGCCAGCTAGCAATATAAACGTTTTAAAAACTCACCACTCTCAGATAAGAACAAAGAGTGAAAAAAAAAAAAAAGAAAAAAAAAGAAGAGGGGGTCAATACTGGGATCAACAATAATAATGGCTTGATGTGTTGTGTTTTGTTTTTTAAGACCTGGGGTGATGACAGCAACACTTAGCAAATAACATTCTTTTTTCACCGCATGTCTTTCATATAACAAAAATAAAACACGCGTTTTAAACAGCTGTATCAGTTTAAAATATTTTTATGAGAATCAAAGCCATTGCGCTGTTTTTGTGCCTAAAATTGAATATAAAATAATAAAAAAAGGAAATAATATTTGTAGTTTGTCTCACACTGAAAGAAAAAGGAAAAATTGTTTATATTTGAAAATTGAAAAGAAAATTTTGAAAATGCGACGATATTCAGTCAGAAAACTTGACAAGAGTTGTGTTGCTAACTGAACGAATGCAAAGCAATTTCTGAAAAACAACTTGCTTCTATCAAGGGAAACTACTCACATAACATTATTTCAAAGCTGTGCATCCATACTTTTGTTGGAGACGACTTTAAATACAATTTTGGAATATTAAAAATTATTTTAAAAATATCAACGTTTGTCAGATTTTAATAAGCTTTCAAATTTATGATCTTTAAAAAGTAGAGAACATAATATGTCATTTCGACAAGGTTTCATAAAGAAACTTAATTTTAAAATATATAACAACATTTTTTGTCATATTGTGTATAAAATAGAAAAAAAAGAAAATTATTGTAAAAATTCATTTTTCATCAAAAAATTTTTTTTCTTTCAGATAAAAATTACCTTAGTATATGTTATTCAGAAAAGTCATTAAAAGCTTTTTTAATTAAATATTGTCTTAGTTTTATTGTGTTTTGTATTTTTACAATTGAGGTAAAAGTTTGGACAATTTTGCTGCCCATTTTTTTTACCAAAAGTCTTGTGCATTTGATTAAAAAAAAAATTCAGGTTGCAAAAATAAATTTTTGAAGTTTTCAGAAAATTAAGTTCGAGGGGTGTATATTTATATACCATGATTTAAAAAAAAAAAAAAAATTTCTAAAATAATTTCACTCATTTTTGTTTGAATAAGTTCTGAAGGTTTAAAAATCCAACAACCAACAATACCTAATTTTTGACCTAAAGAAAAAAAAAAAGAAAAGATTTTCAACCTAAATTTAAAATATGCTCCAAATGAAAAAAAAAAAAAAATTTAAAATAATTAAAAAATACCTTGGTCTTTCCTCTTAAACTTTTTCACGATAAAATTTTGTTTTTATTAAGTTTGGGGCCTTTTTTCTTCATGCTGTGCGTTTTTTGAGCGAAGAATGGGACAAAAAACCTAATTAAAAAAATAAAGTAAGTTTTAATGTCAGTTTTAAAATGTGTATATTTCCAAAACTGCAATTCATTTTTTAACCCAAAGTAAAAATTATTCGTTTTCAGCCACTCAAGTGTTACTCTCTATCTATCTATTTAAAATTCTTCTAAACAAGGAAAATTAATTCATTTTATTTTCACAGATATCTTGTGTTGTCCAAAGACACAAAAAAACAAATAGATGCAATGATTTCTTTCGTATTTTACCAATTTGTTAATAAATAATTTATAGTTTGCAATTTATTCGAAAGTTCAATAAACTTTAATCCAAGTCCTGAATCCTATGAATAAATTGACTAAAAAATTACTTTAGGTGAAAAATACCCGCTTTAGCCTTTTACCCACTCCGATTCTTGGTTTTCTGGTTTTCAATTCCAGTCGTCTTTACTTTACACATGTCTATAAATTTTTATTAACTTTGCTTTAAAAAAAAAAAAAAAAAAATTGACCCCTTACACACCCATTAACAGACTTCCACAATGCCAGACGTTTCAAAAAACAACACTTTTGTTGAGTTTTGAAAGTTCTTTTACTACACATACTATCAGTTGCTCTTTTTTTCTTTTTTTGCTTACTTTAAAGGTGTATTCGAAACATTTTTGACTTGCATATCTGGAGTGGAAATATACATATTTTAAAAAAAGTGAAATTAAGAACTATTTTAATTTTAATTATTCTCAATGTCTAATTTAGGTGCATTCCCTAGATAAAGACAAATTTATTTATTAAAAAAAAAAATCTTCATTCATTTTTCTTGTTTACAACAACTTTATTTTGTGATTGGCGTACGCCGTAACTGGTTTTAAAACAATATTTTTGCTCTTACAAAAAATTTGGCTTCATAAAATTTAACTTGAAACTGGCAACTATTTTTTTTATTTTTACTTGCTATTTTGTTGTTAATGTTACCACAAAACGTTTTTTTTTTTTTTGAAAAACGAAACAGATTTTTCAATTTCAGACATCATGTATTTCTTTTCTTCTTCTTCATTTCTTTTGTAAACAAATACATTTCAAATCAAATTCACATTTATTTCTTAAAATTAGTCAATTAAAATGTTTTTAACTTTATTTTTATCTTTTTCTCTTACAATGATATATAAAATTTAAATTTTATTAACATCAGAAAGTCTTTTTCAATAATGTTTCTTTGGATATAGCCGCTCAGTAGTGATAGCACTATAAAAAAAAAAAAAAAACAAAAAAAAAAAAACGATTTTGGTTTTGTAAAAAAATTTGATGCAGTTTCAGTGTGAAGATGAAACCGAAAAAAGTAGGTCTTTCGGTTAAACAGCACATCTCTACCAAAAACTAACAACAGAAATGAATCTCTCACCCTCTAAAACACCTAAAAATGGTATTACACAACCTTATGGCATTAACTTCAAAAATTGCTTCCCGAAGGGGAAACTTCACTAGTTCCTTAGGCTTCGAACCATTTTAGATATCACTGTTTTCATTAAGTTTTTTTTTTTTTGAAAAAAACTGACTTAATGAAAGTATTGAACTAAGCAACATTATCAAACTGTGGTCAGTGTGAGAATACCTTATACCGATCATCATCATCGGACACACACACATATTCATTCATTGAACAGAAAGCAACGCTGCTATCTGAAGCGACAATTTTAAAATCACTATATTTTCATAGAGTAAATTTTGTGCACTTTTGGGAGAATTGGCTCCAAGAAGTCTCCCAAAATTCAGGCACTGATTGGTCAGTATCAACCAATCAGATTCTCTGTATGTGGAGAATGATTTTTCCCACGCAGATTCCTAATTCGATGACTAAACAGAACAAAAGAGGACCAACACCAGTGAGACTTCAACTACTACTGGAATCCATGTCAGTTGAAGACATACACCCATCTTATCACTCACTCTCAAATTACATATTCTATCACACTTACATAATTTTCCTCTTGCACGACAGAACTGTCTCTAAAACATAACAAACTAATAACTTTTTCATTTCCTTTTCAGAGAATATTGATAAACTTTTATAGTCAAAGAGAGACTACTGACTCATTGCATACTTCTTTTTCATATATATTCTTTATTGTACGCTTTGTTGAATTTATATATATCTCATAGATAACTCCGACGTTCGTTTGGAATTCCGTCACATTTTTATTGGTGACCCTGATGTGAACTTAGGAAGGGCCACATTTTTATTGGTGACCTCCGACATCCACTTGAAACCCTGCCGTTTTGGAAAGGCTGATGTGATTTGCCTGTGCTACGTCCCATTTATCAAAGTCCACACAAAGACTAGTTGGCTTGTATTTGTCCTGCAGGAGAAGGCACCAAAACTTCACTGTTACCTCATTTGCCAGTGAACCTTGTAAGAGAATTGTGAGGAATATCTCAGAATCCAACACATCTACATTTTTTGTCACCACGTGCGAATATGCACGCAACTCAACATGGCAGTCCCAGACAGTGACGGAGCTGCAGTCCTGGTCAATCTGCCCGTCTTAAATATGATGAATGTTCATGTTTGGTTTTCGCAACTGGGCGCAATATTTCAGGCTAAGAGAATCCAGTCACAGAGCGCTCATTTCACTTATGTAGTCGAGAAACTACCTCCTGACATTGTATCGGAAGTTTCTAACTTGTTAGATAATGTCCGTTCAGAAAACCCATTCGACATCCTGAGAGAAGCTATTATATACAGGATAGGGAAGTCAGAAGAACGTCAAATCAATGACTTATTTAATACACTTCAACTTGACCAGAGCAAAACCCATCCAACTTCTATGGAAGATGAAAAACCTTCTGGGTAATAACACCATGTCAGAGGTTTGGAAATTTATTGTACACTTTGTTGAATACAATTTATATATAAGATACCTTTGCCTTGTCCCTTGTTCTTATATCAGTTTGGTTTCATAAACAAAAATTAAATAAATGTGGTGAGAGGCCTAGACATGCTACAACTCACTGATAACTGACGTTCATTTGGAACTCTGCCACAATCTCTCCAACAAGATGTAAAATGTGTGCTAAGCACAAGGCATGATGACTTTTTACAAATATACATGATAAAACATCCCTATGTGCCTTTTTACAATATCCTGCTGAATCAGTTACAAATGCAGTAATATCATCAAATGCAATGTCAACATAATTAACAGCTCAGATGCAAGCCTGACTTATAGTTTGATGATTACATTCTTTTATGGTGACAACATTGATAAAAAATGGCTCCTCTCAAATACTGACAACCACATTCAAAATGCTATGGTCAATTGTTTTATTTGCTATGATACTTATGGTTTTGTTGGCAAGCTTCATTTTTAAAGGCAGCAAAATGACTATCAAATTCAAACAGTTTTGGTAAATATATAGTTGCTTAATACATTTGTTTAGCACTAGAATAGCATCACCTTCCTTACAATACTTTAACAAAAATGCTTTCATCTTGTCAGTTTTTATTGATGGGTATGTCAAACATTGTGCACATAAAAAAAAAAAAAAAAAAAAAAATCACTTCTCATAACTTTACTTTTCACCAAAGTTGTTATAGTAATCCGTTTCATAGTGGTTTGTTTGTTAGAAGCCTAACAAGGTCAACACTATGATGACAAAATTGGCAGAAAAGCACATTGCCATCAACCTTCTTTTCTTCTGGAAATTGTTCCACTCCAGCTTGTGCACAAATCTTAGAAATTACAGTCATTTGCCTTTGTTTCTTTTTTTTTTGGGGGGGGGGAAGGTCCATTGTTCAAGGATTGTTCGTATAAAGCAGCCTGTTGTTTTTCCATATTAGTTTTTTTTTTTTTAAATCAATTTTATCAGTCCAGGCTTCCAGTTTTACATACAAGCGAAATATGCCTTTTTAAATCTTTACACCCAAAAGGTTGTATTTTTTTTGTTTGTTTTAGAGTAGATAGGTAATTTTTTAAAAAAATTGGTTTTGGTTTTTTGGAAAAGGTTCGTGCGCATTTACTCAACTGTGAAAAAATAAAATATTTTAACTCAAACTTACGAACTGGATGTTGTGTCTTTCAAAGATGAATATATATGTTTTTTTTTTTTGTTTCACAGAGCACCTTAGTTTATATTTTTTTTTTTTTTTTTTTTTTTTTTTTTAAGAACAAAAATTTCTCACTTAACTTTTACAAGAGAAAAATTAATTTGGATGTGCGCACTTAGGGTTGTCAGGTTGACATCAGTAAAGATACCAAACAACGTTAACAAAAAAATAAATAAAAGTAGGCAAACAGAAAAGTCCAGTTTTAAATTAATTCCCATAAATAAATTGTTGAAAAGTCATTTACAGACAAAAAGCTACATTATCATTTGATCTCTTTATTGAAATTAAAATTTTGGAAAAAACATCTAATTCAATATTTGGCTTTCGGAAATGACAAACTGACTCCACACCTCTGCCTTCATGAAAGGATAAAGCAAAATGACAAAATTTTTGTTTCACCCAATAAATGAAGAAAACTTAAAATTTGATAAATAAATACTGTAGGGAGACAGTAGGTAAAAGGAATGTATTAAAACATTATTTTTTTCACATCTGCCCATTCAGCCTAGCTTGTGCAGGAGTTTTTGACCAAGGACAACATTCCTCAGATTTGACAACTACCATATTCCTTAGATCTCACCCCTTGTGACTTTTCCTCTTTCAATAAATCAAATCTCACCTGAAAGGAATGAGATTTCAAGACGTTAAGGAAATCTAAGAGAATGCAATGAGGCAGCTGCTTGCTATCTAAAACAGTAGTGCCATGAATGTTCCCATCAATGGAAATGACATTGGATAAAGAGTGTGGCTTTAGAAGGAAACTACTTCGAAATAAATTAAATACCAAATTGATATATGTTGTAATTTTCTTTTTATAGTACCAGTCCTGATACTTTTTGATCAGACCTTATACATAAATATTTTTGTTTCTACAGGAAAAAAAAAAAAATAAAAATCTCTGATGTATATTTGAGAAAAACTGACATTTATTTTTACAGTACAATTTTAAAACTCATTGAGAGCTTGAAAAGATGTGCTTGAAGAATCGAAAAATGTAATGTTAAATGTCATTTTCAAATATGAACATTTTTAAAATAATTTTACTTCATTTTAAAACTTATTTTTTTTTTAGTCTATAGAATATCAAAAATGAAAATTAAAAATAAAATTTTAAATTATGGCCTGACATAAAAAAAAATGACCCCTTTTTAGAGCCATCAAAAATTATTGAAAGTTTTGACTAATCTACTCATGCTAATAATATTTTTGTCTGTTTAATAAAGTTTTGTTGCCATAATAATGTTAGAAATATAGTAGTAGTAGGAATCCATTTATCTTGTGAGATAATGATAGTTCAGTGAAAATTCAGTCCTTTTGTGAGGAACATCTGGAGTAGCTTAATATTCCAATTTTTGCATGGCAGTCTCTTCAAGTAAGGTGAAATTAAACAGCCAGCAGGACAAAGCAGAGGTGGTGCTGTTAAAAACCACTCAACTACAAGATCAGGAAGGAGTTCCCCTATCAAAGTTTCAGACCTTATGCAGCTTTCTGACAGAGACTGGGGACCTAGACCTCAGTGACATTATTGGCTCAGGTTGAGGTAACATTTTGGATATTAAAACTATGCCAAAAGTCTGGTCAGAAAGTTGTTTTTTTATGAAGCAATTTTGGGTGGTTGAGATTGATGAAAAACGTGTTTCATTCAGGACGCTGATTTGGATAATTTTTCATTTGAAGATAATGATTAGAGGCTTGAAAGAAAAGAGAATTAAATATTTTTTTATCTCTTTCTGGAGATTTGATGTCGACATAAAATAAATCCATACAGCTATTTCTTGATGTTTTGGGCAGTGTCCAGCAAAAACCGAATGATAAAATTTTTTTCAAGGGGGGGATCTTTTTCATAAATTAAATTCACCTAAAATTTAAAATCAGTGAAGAGCCTTTTACTATAGTTGGGATGGTTAGCTTTTAGTTAAGGTTCAGACTGCCCCTTATAACAGTCCCTAGAAAGGGATTGGTTGACCAGATCAAGTGACACACCAAAGAGAGTAGTAACATGTGGTTTCTAAGTAAGTTGGGGGAAGAAGAGGATGTGGCAGCTACAAGTGAAAGTCAGAGATGCCAAGAAGGCAAGTTGGAATTTGATGGGTGGATTAGCCCTCTCAATGCCACTAAGGGGCTGGATAATTGCCCTAAATTGTAAAACCTCAGTTGAGACAAAGGAACGGTTGATATTTCTATGCCAGTCAGCCCACAACCCAATTTGGGGAAAAGTATTAATTAAACCAGGCATTTTTGAGGCTTTCAGGGAGAACAGGACCATAGGTCAAGTAGAATAGAACCACAGATTGGTTGGATCAGATCAGTAGACTCCAAAATCCACTGGACTCCAAGAAAGTGCCTAAAAACTGACTAGGCTACCTCCTGAACCCATGATTGTGTACCAACCTAAAATCAACAATTACATGCCCAGAGTGAGCAACTAAGAGCCCAAGTCTTAAGGTATAATTGTCCATCACTTCCATGTTTTTTTTTTTAAGCTTGTGTATTTTCTGATATTACCTTGTATAAATGTTTGGTAAAGTTGAAAAGATTTGTCATCTCCATCATTATATAATCATCAAAGCTGCTGTTAGTCAAGGTATACTAACTCCTGCAGTAACTTTTGGTTGTTTATCAGTCACAAATGTGGGCATTTGACTGGACTTTTTGACAAGTGTAAAAGTCACTGCAACCAATAGTTGATGGAAGAAATCTGATATTGATGGTCATTATTAGATATTCAGTGAGTCCTTTAACTCATCAGCTGACTGGATGGTGTTATACATCTACAGCAAAAAGCAGACACTGTATGCAGCTCTAAAATGAAAATAAAAAAATAAATGAATCTCCATTTGTGACTGTACTCATAGATGAATCTGCAGACATAACCAACAACAAACACCTTGTTGTATATGTCCAAATTATTGATCTGGAGTCATTTCAACCAATCACTCATTTTCTTGCAAAGAAACAGCGTGTTATAAAAACAGGTACAGGGATTGCAAAATGTGTCCAAGAAGTGACGTCAGAACTGGAAATCTAATTAAACAAAATGGTGAGCATGGGATCAAATGGGGCTGAAGTAATGAAAGGGGAAAACAAAGGCTGCACAGGCATACTACTTAGGTTCAATACCAACATGATGAATGTGCACTGTGTTGCCCACTCCCTGGCCTTGTGAACATCTCAAGTAGTAGAGTCAATAACAGATATCAAAGAGCATCAGTAGATACTAACTGATCTATTTTATTACTACCATGCTAATTTCAAACAAGCAGCCAAAATAAAAAATACAAAAAACAGGTGATGAAAAGGTTTTGTTTATGCGTTAATGTATTTTTATTATAAATTTATTTTGGTGCTACTTAGCTTTGCTGAAGTTATCATTTTGATTTTATTTGAATTTGTGCAATGTTTTCACATGCAGTATTATGTGGATTGATATGTTTTATGGCACATCAAGCCAGGTGGATCACTTAATGCTGAAGAAAGTTTTTGGATGAATAATTTGAGTTATTTTCTTTTGGAAGCTGGGGGTTATATATATATGACAGAGAGAGTTTGGGAAACACAGAAACACCCACACACATTTCTATTTTATTTTTTTTTATTGAAATTGGAGTAGATTTGAACAGCGAAATTAGATCAGAACAATTTTGTTTACTGAGGGAAACCTGATCTTGCCCATTTGCAATTGGGTCATTAGAAAAGACAATGAGAAAATGATCAAAATAACTTGTCAGTTAAAATTGAAATAGAGCTTACTCAGGCTATGACCACTTTGAAACTCACATGGTTCTGGGTTGACAGAGACACATGATAATCGCGTGCGGACCAAGGGTCGATTTGTGATCAGCCAGGCTTATCTATATAAATACGCATAGAAATCTGTTGACAGAGTAGTTGGCTGGTCTGTCGTCAAGTGCAGTCGAGCTGGAGAGAGAGGTTGGAGATTGGGAGTGATGTCATAGAATTGGAACCAAATGCCGCTAACATATTTTGTTGATATAAGTACGAAGAAGTGAATTACTCCTCCAACCTAAGACTACTACTACTACAATTATTGCTACTATGAAGATTACTACTACTGCTACTATTATTACTACCACTGGAAACGGAAATGCCGAACAAGCTACAATAATCAAGAGATGCATATCGTTCTGAGATGATTACACAACAAGCTAATCACAACCAACTCTGTCTAGAATCCAGTGTATGAGTTTTTACGTCAATTATTTTCTTTTCTGTAACCTGTTTCTTTTCTATACTAGTCTTTTCTGCTATATAAAAGACATTAACAATTGAACCATTAAATAGTTGTTCGTTCAGCTTACTGCAGATATATATATTTTTTGGTGCATTCTAAATTTCTTAGCACAGATTCTCCACCCGTATCTACATCTTCAGTTGACGGTGAATGGATGAACATCACTTCTGCTTTCGGGATCAAACCAAACACAATGTGGACAGGAAGCAGGATTAAACCAATGGATCGGTTGAATGATCGACGGATGCTCAGGGGACCTATAGTCACTCCCTTAAGTTCGGTTAAGACCGAGTAGACACCTCAACCCAGAGAGTAAGACGTCGGAGGTTGAGGGGCTGGGGTGAAAGTGGTTAGATATAGAAAAAAAGTTCCTTTGAGTTTTTTTTAGGAGGAATTGTAGGTTGTATAAAATTGGTTGCAAAACAATGTAGGTAAGCAGGTTTGGTAAACAGATTTTTTTTTATATTTTCCTGGGCAGACCAATTTCTTTAATGAAATCTATGTTACTTGGATCAGTATTTTTAAATAGGTTGTTTAAGTTATCCAATTTGAAGTATTTGTTTCAGGTTTACCGAAAGTTATGGCAATTTAGTAGTACGTGTTTAACAATGTATGATTCCTGGTATGGGACATATTGGAAGTGCTTCATTTTTTTAGTAGATGTTGGTGTAGATGTTGGTAGATGTATGTGTGTCCTATACAGAGTTTGGCTAGTACTACTTTCTCTCTCCTTATCTTCCTGTAACTTGGCTGTCTTTCACTAATGATTGGTTGATGCTGTGTAGTTTGTTGTTTTGACAGTTGTTCCATAATTGCTTTCATTTTTTTTAATGGTCCTGTTTATAGTGGGTTGGAAGTTGGTGTTTGGAACATTTATATTTTAGAGCGCCATGTTCAGCAATTCCTTTGCCATTTTGTCAGTTTTTTCATTTCCTTGTATGCCAATATGGCTCAGTATCCAGCATAAGAATCTTTCAGCATCTTTTTCCTATAGTGTCAATCCTATTTAGTAATTTATTTATTAAGGGGTCTCTCATGTTTTTATTATTCGGTGATGTGAGTACAGAGAGTGAATCTGAGATGATGATGAATCTATATGATCCACTAGATTCTATATCTAAAGCCAACTGTATGACTGAGGCTTCTGCTCTGAAGATTGAAGCTTTGTCAGGCAATCATTTCTGCATCAATATAGCAGAGCATCCAACTTTGCCCAAGATTTTAGAGCCATATGTGTTTATAATTTGGGTGTGCTTGTAGAATATTATGGATTTCTTCCATGTAATCAGATGAATTGGGTATTAGTTTTAGAGTATTTAGCATTATCATAGAGTGTTTCATTAACCAGGGTGGGTTATTTTGAGATGGTGGTTTTATGAATTAGTGTTGGATTTATTTGAGTTTTGTCGAGATTTTCCATGGTTTCCAAATGATTTGTTAGCATTTTTTTTTCTGGTTGAATAAATATTTATATCATAAGTAGACAGTGCAGTTGAATGACTGGTTGTTTGGAAATTATTGTAATTTGTTATAATACTGAAGTGCTAATACTTGTTGTTTTTATGTCAGTGGCGTCTCATGGGCTTCAGTATATAAGCTTTCCACTGGGAATGTTTTAAATGCTCCCAGGACAAGACACAATCCTTGGTGGTGGATGGAATCAAGCTACCTCAGCTAAAATTTCATTGCAGCACCATAAATGAAACAACCATAGTCCAATTTTTTTTTTTATTTGATCTATTATTTGATCTATTATTTGATCTATTTCATTAGGGCTTGTCTATCAACTCTCCAGTCCGTATGAACTACAACTCTAAGTTGAATTGCTTTAGTGCACTTAGCTCTGAGGTACTTTATGTGTGGTATGAGACATAACTTTCTATCAAATATAATATCCCAAAACTTGTATTGATCTATCACATGTATAGTTGAACTATCAAGTTTTAAGTCAGAATTGTGATGTAGTTTAGCAAAACAGCACACATTGTTTTTGTTTTAGAAAACTTAAACCGGTTTTCTGTGACCCATTTATTAACTTTGTTGAGGCAATGTTGAAGTTGGGACTCACATGTCTGGATATTTTTTGATCTATAGCAGATCAAGAAGCCATCAACATATAAATAACAGTCTAGAGGAGTTAGACGCTTGACTATACCATTACCTTTTATATTGAAAAGGGAGAATGACTGGATGCTTCATAGTGGTACTCCCATTTCTTGGTAAATCAGAAAGAGTGGTGTTAACATGAACATTAAATATACATTCTCGAAGGAAATTATTGATAGTAGCTGGCAATCTTCCTTTGCAGCCCATTTCATTTAGGTCTTGCATGATACCATATCACCATATGGTATTATAGTATAAAAAAAAAAACCACTGCCACATGTCCTTTTTTTAATATTTGTGTTTCTAATAAATGTTTCTAGTTGGACTTGCTGATCCAATATTGGGCTTCAATTCTTTCTGAAGCTGGTGTGCTAGTCTGAAATAATATTATTGACTTCAAGATTTTCTGTTATGAATGCGCGTGGGGTTGCAGTCTCATAACTATCGAATGAAATGCCTAGAATGAGTTTTGATTCACAGCCCGAGGATGAATGTGTGTGTGTGTGTGTGTGTGTGTGTGTGGCACATGGAGATACGGGTGATGCGATATGAAAAGAGTGATTTACTACTCACTGTTCGCTTGAAATACCATTGACAGGAGAACATTAATACATATATTGGGGTATGTAAAAATCACGATCCCAAGTTACTGGGTTGTGTGTCACAACTCGTTGGGACAGGAGAAAATATATTGTCCTTATTGTCTGGTAGTCATGTTCCAAATCTGCCCCGCTTTTTTCCGTGTCACGTCCCGACTCGCAAAAGTCGCGTTGGTCCCGTGACACGCGTGGTTTTTGACAAGGGCAAAAGGGAGGTACTCTCTTAGAAACAGGAAAAAGTTATTTCCCTTGGAATGTATTTTTTTATCTGTCCTAACAGTTTCATTTTGCTTTTTTGGTAGATCTTCTAGGAGGTGGGTGGAGGGAAGCAAGATGGTTCAGATAATGTAATTTACTGGTGTTTCTACTTTTAGTGACTAGGTGTTCTCTGGTTGGTGGTTGGTTGGGTTTTATGGCATATCAACCACTGTAGGTCATTTAATGCCAAATTTAGTTTTATATATATATATATATATATATATATATATATATATATACATACACACACACACACACATACATACATACATACATGTATCAAATATATAGTACTTGTAAATGTCTATAAGCTATCTAAACTAGAGCTTATTTGCTTGCAGACTGCAAAATAATTACAGGTATTACTGTCTAGGACAAGGATTTCCATTTAGTATAGACAATTTGTTTGCACAATGTTAGAAGGTAGCATATATTAATTACATATTATATTCTCGATAGAAGGCCAATTCTTTTCAGGAAGTTTATTATATGACTTGGATCAATTTTTATAAATAGTTCCTTTGTACTCTTAATGTTGTAGAACTTTCTTCGAATATGTGTAAGGTTTGTGCATTCTATCAGTATATGTTTTACTGTATTGGTTTACTGTATTGGTTTCCACAGGGGCATTTGGGAGAAGGCTCTCCTAGTATGAAGGAGTGAGTCTAGTGTGTCCAATGCGTAGCCGAGTAAGGGTGGTTTCTTCTCTTCTTGTATTATTAAGATTCAGTTTCCTTTCTTTTAAAATGGGTTCTATTTGGTAGAGCTTATTGTGCATATTTTTGTCCCATAGTTGTTGCCATTTTTGAATCATTATTTTCCTGATTTTGTGTTTTAGGTCTGTATATGGAATTTTGGAGTTCTAGTTGGGTGTCATGTTAAGTGCAGCTTTTGCTAAGGAATCAGCTTTCTCATTTCCCTGAATTCCAATATGACTTGGGATCCAACAAAATATCACCTTTTTAGGTCTTATGGAGTTGATTTTGTTTAAAAGTTTGACAATTAAAGGGTTATTCAGTTTTGTATTTTTTATAGATTGTAGGACAGAGATGGAGTTGGTATGGATGATGAATTTTTTTAAGTTGCTTGCACAAACAATCTTAAGTGCTAGTTTTATTGCATAGATTTCTGCAGTAAATATGGAGGCTTCTTTTGGGAGGCATTTTTTCATCATTTCCTTATTGAAAACTGCTCAACATCTGGTTCTATTGTTGTGTTTGGAGCTGTCTGTGTAAATGTGCGAGAAGTTTGGGTATTTTCCCTGAATAGTGGAGAGTTTTTCTTGGTAGGTTAATGGGTGGGTTTTATTTTTCGAGAGTTTGTTTAAATCAAGAATAATCACAGGCTGCTTACGTAGCCAGGGTGGTAAGCTTAATTGAACGGTATCATGGATGTTTGTGATTGGAATATCCATGTCTTCCACTATGGGTTTCATACGGAGACCAAAAGGTTTTATGGCCTTTACTCTTTGATCAAATAGTTTTTGGTGTTTGGGGTTGAAAATGCAGTTATAGGCTGGATTGGTTGGTTGTGATTTAATTTTACTGTAGTAATGCAGACCTAATTTTTGGAATCTAAGTTTTAGTGGTGGTTCGTAGGATTCAGAATAAAGGCTCTCCACTGGGGATGTGCGAAATGCCCCTAAAACAAGTCTTAATCCTTCATGGTGTACTGTATTTAGTGTTTTCAGGTAGGATTTTCTGGTTGCCCCATATATGTACCAGCCATAATCAAGTTTTGATCGGATTAATGTTCTATATAGTTTTAATAGGGTTTGCTGATCTGCACCCCAATCTTTGTGGGCTATTACACAAAGTAGTTTTAGGGTTTTGTTACATTTCTCTTTCAGATATTGTATATGTGGAATAAAAGTTAGTTTTTTGTCGAAAATAACTCCTAGGAATTTATACTGGTCAACTACTGGAATTTCTGTTCTGTCTAGCTTCAGTGTTGGGTTGTTATGCATTTTCCTTAATTGACAAAAATGCATGCATTGTGTTTTTGTTTTAGAGATCTTGAAGCCGTTTATGATAGCCCATTTGTTTATTTTGTTGATGCTCTGTTGTAGTTGACGCTCTGCTGTCCACATTTATCTGGATGTGGAGGTGATACAGAAGTCATCTACATACAAATAGTTATCAACTCCAGGATTCAGGCAATTGGCAATGCTATTAATTTTGATGTTGAAGAGGGTTACTGACAGTATACTTCCCTGAGGGACACCCTCTTCTTGGTTTTGAATGTCCTGTCTGAAAGAAAAGATTTTATGAAGTTTGGTAGTCTGCCTTTCAATCCCATACCTCCAAGTGGTCTCGTATACCTTTTCTAGATCAAAGAAAATGGCTAGTAGGTGTTGCTTTTGTACGTTTGCCTCCCTTATGGAGGTTTCCAACCTGGCTACATGATCCATTGTAGATCTTTGGTTTCTGAAGCCACATTTGGAGCTGGTGAAGTGATTATTTGATTCAATGTACCAAATTAACCTTTTATTCACCATACGTTCCATAGTTTTGCACAGGCAGCTGGTCAGTGCTATTGGACGATAATTTGTTGGATAGAGATTGCTTTTCCCTGGCTCATGTAAGGGGATGATGGTGGCTAGTTTCCATGATTCTGGGATATTACTATTTTCCCAGATGTAATTAAATGTATTTAATAGGTAGTCTAACAATTTTGGAGGTAGTTGCTTAAGAAATTCATAATGAATTTCATCTGGGCCGACTACAGCGTTGTGAGATTTTTGTATGGCTTCTTTTAATTCTGGTAATGTGAAGAATCCATTATAGTTTTCAGTGTTGTCTGAATTGAAATTTAGCTTCTGTTTTTCTATTTTGCCTTTGTAGTTGTAAAATTCTTTTTTAATGTTGTCAGAGGATGAATTTGCCGAGAAGGTCTCAGCCAGTGTAACGGCAATATCGTTAATATTTGTGACCTCATCATTATTTTTAATAAGGTGTTTGATCGTACTAAGTTGGTTTTATCCATCAATTTTCCGGATCATTTTCCATACTGTGGTAGTCTTGGTAGAGGAATTAATTTGATTTACATAGTTTTGCCAACTAGTCTTTTTGGCCATCTTAATTGTTTTCCAGGTCTTTGCTCTGAGCAATTTGAATGCGTTTAGGCTACTGGTAGAGGGTTCTTTAATGAATTTGTGTAGGGCAGCATTTTGCAGTCGGATTGCTATTTTACATTCGTTATTAAACCAGGGTGCGTTGTGTCTGTTTCATGGAGAAGTTTTTGGTATGGTTTCATTTGCTATTTCAATTAGTGTTTGTGTAAAGTGCTTTATTGGCTCTATACTTTTTGGATTTTGGACCAGTCTTGTATTGCACAATGTTTTAAATTGTTGTCAGTTGGCCTTATTTATTTTCCAGTAGGGAGGTCTGTTATTATCCCTGATAGGTTGAGTAATTTCTATTATAATTGGGAAATGGTCATTGCCACAAGGATCATCATGAACCTTCCATGTATAATCCATGTAACTTGAATGATCTGATAGTGAGATGTCAATAGCAGAATAGGAGCCGGTATATGGATTGAGATATGTTGGAGATTTATCATTCAAGATGCAGAGGTTATTCCTATTGATTATTTTTTCCAGATCTTTACCCTTACGGTTAGTTTTCAAACCTCCTCATATCGTACTATGGCTGTTAAGGTCACCTAATAATAGTTGAGGTTTAGGAATTTGTTTTATTAACTTGTTAAATTTAATATCATTAATAGGCTCATGTGGTGGAATATAGATAGAACAGATATTTACTGTTTTTTGCAATGTTGTTTTGACAGCAATTATTTGGAGTTCACTGTCTATGGTTATTTGGTGTTGAGGTATGTCTTTCCTAACTAGGATCGATACACCGCCAGAAGCTCTGTGTCTATCTTTGTGTAAGTGATTGTATGAATTATAATTTTTAATGTTTAGCTGGTTGGTGTCCTTGAGAAATGTTTCTTGAAGGCATACAACTTTGGGGTTATATTTATCGAGAAGTATTAGAAGTTCTTCATAGTTAGCTCTAATTCCTCTGCAGTTTCATTGCAGAATTGAATTATTTTGAAGTTTCATTATGTTAAATTAGATTTATTATTTTTCCTAGATTTGTTTATATTGCTCAGCTCTTCAGTCTCCATTCTTTCTATTGAGCTAAATCTATTTTTGGTATCAACCTTTGATGTTGATAATTCTGTAGATTCGACAACTTTAAATGTTTTCGTGAGGATGAAGTTTGAGTATTGTCTATTTTAGATTGTGGAGCACGTTCTGTCTTATCATTGTTTGGTTCGGGGTTTGATGTTTGATTTTTCCCAAGATTGTCACTTTTATAAGTAGGAGGACAGCTTGATGATTTCTGCGACTTTTGTTTCTTAGGAAAAATGGTTTGTGTCTGCACTGTTGTTTTTCTAGTCGTTTTAGTGGAAGATTCTCCTTTGTCTGCTGGATTACTTTGAGTAGTTGGTGTTTCTAAAACTGTAGCTGTATTGTTTTTATCAAGACCACGCAAGGCTTTTATCTTATTATTAAAATTGTCCCAGTCTCCCAGGTTCAGCTGCACTAATGTTTTGATAAATTCTTCATATTTGTTCTAGTGTTTTTTTTCCAGAACGACTACTTGGGAATATGTGGTAGTGTTTCACCCTACTACCATCTTCCATGCTTATTGGTAAAGAATGTTATTTTTGTGCTTTATTGATAGAATTTCCTTTTCTCTTCTCCAACTGTCGCAAGATCTTGCATAGACCGGATGATCACCACAGTTAGCACATTTATTGGGAAATTCACATTCATTCGTGTGATGGTCAGGATCTTTTTAGCCACATTTCCCACACACCTCTCGTCCTCTACACGTGTCTTCATGATGTCCATATTTTTGACATTTATAACATCTCAGAGGGTTAAGTACAAACTGCTCGACCCTCTCCATGGTATAGCCTACTTTAATTTTCTCTGGTATTTTCGGTGAGTTAAATGTCATTATATTGGTGTTTGTTTTTATCATTTTACCTTCTTTTTTTATTGAAATTCGTTTAACATCAATGACATCTTGTTCTTTCAACTCTTTCTTAATTACTTCAATTGTACATAAAGATAGTTCTTTGCTTCTCACAACCCCCTTAATTGTGTTCAGGGATTTGTGAGGGTATGTTTTTACTGGAATGTTGTGGAACATAGTCATTTTTAGTAGAAAATTCATGTTTCTTCTTTTCCACTTCGACAAGCAGTGTCTCATTTTTCAATTTCTTGACAGTTAAAGGTGTTGAGTTGCCTGATATCACCTTTTCTATTATAAAAGGAGATAAATATGTGATTGGCGAGCTACATGACTCTATAACAACAAATCTCGGAAAGGATGATTCCTTTTCATTATCTGAAGAAGAATCAGATTCTATATAATTGCATTTAAGTTTTTTATTTGTAGAGGAAGCCATGTGGGTTTTTATATTTTTCGCTGGTCCCATGCTCCTCCACCCACCATGGAGTCCAACTTATGTTGGGAATAAACCAAGGGGAAAACCCATTCACCTTGGCTGAGACAGGGATACAAAATCAATATACTCACGCCAAGAGTATGTTTCTGAACCTCTATCAAACACTCAACAGTCTAATGTTGGTCAACAGTCATATCTCTTGACACGATTGACACTCAGCCCCCGCCTTCTAGCATATATAATGGAGGGTTGGGAATAGTTCCACAAGAGCAGATTGATAATTCTACACGAGCAGAGTGTATAACATGATTGGGAAAAAATAAAGACAAATATATATGCTAGGGCATGTCGGGACTAGCCGATCAGATCGGGCCTCTCTGACTGCCCGCCTAGCACAGATAAGAGCCAAAGTGGAGTGTTGCAGTACCATGGATTGCTCAGCCACCAGGATTCTGTCTCCAGGCATTACGAGTCGCCACCCATGGCCAACAGGTGGCCCCATTGAGAGGCTTTTACACTCTGCAGAGGGGCACTTGACATATTCAGACACCCTGCCGACAGGGAGAAGGGCCTATTTAACCCAAAAGTGGGACCCTAGCTGTTGGACGAAGTTTATCGTCTTACCCAGGACGTGGATGCAGTTTATCGTCATACCCAGGACGTCTGGTTGGTGGTGGCTTTAGCTTAATAGATGAGGGTACATTTTCATTATTTTTTTATTTTTTTTTTTTCATTTTTTGCTTTGATGTTTGGCATGTGAGAACTTTTTTAATGGAAAGTCTTCAGGTTCTGCTAGGGTTGCTCTTTTATTTTTTTTTTTTTATAAGTGTAGTCTGACAATTTATAATCTTCGAATCATTACAAACTTATCCCCTTTTTGTAATTGAAAACATCATTTCAGCAAAAATTGTACCCAAAACAGTTAAGAAATTAAAAAATGGAACAATTCATGTTGAGGTTGAACAAAAAAGACTTTCCATTAAGAATGAAAGAATTTCACATACACGGAATAAAAACATATCCACATTAAAGCCTGAAATTATCTAAAGGAGGAAGAACTTTCTCTTTGAACAATAGATGAAATTGAGAGGGAGCTGAAGAATCAAGGAGGAAAGGAAGTGAAAAAGAGTGTCAATCAGACAATCTTAACCAAAATCTATATTATCACATTTAATGTCCACTAAAATACCTGAAAGGCTTAAAATTAGATATAGCATAGAAAAGAGTTGAGCCTTACATTCCTAATCCCCTGATATACTATAATTATCAGAAGTTTGGGCAAAATGAAGACAAGTGCACAAAGACTCCAATCACCCACCAAACAAATGTCAGGAGCCATTACTTTGTGCAAACTGTAGAGAGGATCAGCCTACATATTCAAAGAAGTGTGAGAAATGGAGAAGATAGAAAGAAATCCTCTCAATTAAATATACAAGGAATATTTCCTTCATTGAAGCATGCAGGATAGTACAAATGTTGTGTCATGTATAGTTTCTCACAAGGAAGCAATGTAGCCAAGGAAAGATAACTACCAATATTTATTCTGTAAAAATATAGTAATTGAGACACAAGGCCAAAAAGGGGGAAATGGGTTGAGACTGATTGACATTAACTATTCTACACCTAGCTAATCAGATTCACGACCCACTCATTCACTACAATTTGCTCATTTACCACAAAAACTCGTCCCCCATCATTCAATACTACATATACCACAATTTCACAGGGAACATAAAAAATTTCAAAATTGTTTATAATTGCACAATTATACATATTGAAATTTTTATGTCTTGGGGTGTATACCAAAATATATAAAAATATCATGATGGTATAAAATGAGAGGGAGAGGATGAACCCCAAAAACAAACTAAAATATAACAAAACGCACAACCTAGAAATAATCGATATTAGTAGGACCCGCCCACCCCTCAAAGAGAAGAGTGGCTGCTGTATTCAAACAAAATCAAGAGGCTTTCTCACTAAGGGAGAGGGAAGGACAAAATAAATACAGGCTTGGGAGAATCAGACTGACCCAGTCAAGGGAGGCCAAAAACAAACTCAGGAGGTTGGGAATCTCAACTTGGATCATAACAAAAGAGGAAGCCGGGAACAGGCCAGTAACAACACTTACATTAACTAGGTACACAAGAAGAGTCTATCTTATCCAGGGGAGGGCTCTATAGGAAACTGCCCTGTTGTGACTTGAAAATCAAGGATAGCTCCATTCACGCAAATCAGGCTTGATGCAGTTACCCACTTTTCGCTGAAATCTGTAATTACCAAACGTTTTCTATATTCGTCCTGAGCTGATGCTCAAAGAATCTGGTCAGATCCTAATGAGAATAGTGTTCACATCGCAAGATTTCCCCCATCTGTGCCATCCAAATCACCATTCTAGCCACAGCTAGCAGCACCATTTCACCTCAGAATATGGGGTGAAACATTGTCACAAACATATGCGAGATCAATGAGAACAAGCTTTTCAGGAGCAATACAAGCCATCAACTTGACGACATGGTCCCAGAAGGGTCATACCCAAGGACAATGGTAGAAGGGGTGTGAAGCTGTTTCCTCTAAGCCAAGGTCACACCAATAACAGGCAAATCTGCCAAGCCCCATCTGAAGCCTATTCTGAACCAATCTCCAAGTAAGTGAAAACTCAGTGTTGCTGAGGTAATCTACCACTGATGCTGAACACCAAAAAGAGTGCAACTCAGCCGTCAACAAACCAAACCAGTCACAGAGCAGATATTTTGCGATACCCCGATAGACTGAGAAAGGTCACTGGATGAAGAAATGATCCTCAAGGATGTTTGACATTCGAGGAGGAAATTCCAGGGCTTACAAAAGCAGCCCTCACACTCCTCTCCAAGATTGAGTACTCTATCAATGTATAGCATAGGAAAGGCAAACTCAAGGTATCTCTGTGACTTGGCTAGTGTGGCATTCCCAGACTCCCATGGCACAGATGTTGGACACAGACATCTCTGTTGACATGATGCTTGTAACCACCCCACAGGAGGGAGGAGAGCAAGCAAGTGCTCAATCACATTCTTACATTCCCTACAGAGAAGAAGTACAGACAACTGGTAAAGGATGAGAGGAAAGATATGTGGCATATGCCTTAACCTCTTTCAAAGCACCTAACTGCAAGCTGGAAGACTTGTTGTAGTTAATCCTGGCCCCTGTGACCTTTTTGTACCATTCAAGTACCTTCAGTACCACCTCAGTGTTGCTGAGGGATGACATAAAAATGGATTCATCATTGCTGTACATAGAAACTCTGGCTTGAGCCCTACCAGCGACAGCAATTGTACGTAGGGCTGGACTGCTCTACTGTCCCTCAGCTGGTGAAAGAAAGGTAACATCAAAGTGTAAAGTAGGGGTGACAGTGGACAACCCTGATGAACCGACTGAGACAGCACAAAAGCAGGTGATCGCTTTCTGTTCACCTGTACCACAACACTGGGAAAGCTGAGGAAAGTCAGCCAAACAGCTGCAAAATTCTTCGTCTCAGAGACCTGGCGCCTTGGTAAACCGGCTCTCAAAATGTTGCTGAAATGCCTCACACATATCATCGGTTGACCTCAGAGTACACCCATCTGGGTATCAGCCACCTGAATGTAACAATCAGAACCTTGATGGATCTCTTCCTTGTGCAATTCTATGCCCATATACAGCTTTGGTAGACATCTTACCTGACCTAGTGCTCACTAGCCACGTGCCACAGAGCCTCTTTAGCTTGGTCTATCTCCAGGGAATCCCCCACCTCCAGCCATTGAGTTTTCACCTTTTTAGCCTTATCTCCTGTGAGTTGCTGGCTATATTCAGTGTTGAAGGACCTAATCCTATCCGTAAGCCTCTCCCACCATCTATTTCCAATAACCCCCCTCCACTAGTTCTTGCTGAACTAATCTAATTAGCGGTTGCTAAAAGTCCCACCTGTTTATTGACAGATTGAAATTCAGTATCCAGCCATTCTAGGTCTAGAGTCTAACGCCATCAAGGTACAGATAAGTCTATGGTCTGAATAGCCTAAGCAGTGGAATATAGAACAATTTAGCAAATCTACATCAGCCCTTCTGACAAACATTCTCTCCAGATAGCTAGATATTTGGGTAGACAGCCACTTAAGTGCCTACATCCACATGTTCCACCCAGCATGTGATTGACCAAGTATCTATCAACAAGACCAAACTCACTGATCAGATCAATCAAGTTACAATCACCCAACCTTCTGCTAGCTCCCTGCCCCATCTTGAGTTGGGTCCAGGATGGCATTCCAGTCCCCTATTAAGACTAAGTACAACAAATCCACCAGGAATGGCTCTGACAGAAAAACAAGACATGCTCTATCTGGTTGTTGGGCACATAGACCACAACGATCTGAAACAAACTACTTTTTGCAGCAATATCGGGCATGATCAACCAGCCCACTGCAGTCACATGGACAAGGTCCATCCTTGCATCTAAGGTACACTTAACCAGCAAGGAAACATGTCTAGCCAATTGGTCCCCATATGTTAAATAGACAACAAAATTGTTAGCACACAAGCATCAATCTCACAAAGTGCATTTCCTCAATCGTGGCGACATCCACCCAAACGACAAGAGGTCAAAAAGCAGGCCAGTAGCCTTACCGGATCCCTCAGACTATTCAAATTCAAGCTGGCTATCTTGATAGACATTTTTTAAAACTGGAAAAAACAAAAACCCTATTCACAAACTGGGCAGAAATCTGCAGGAGTGATGACACCAACAGATTGTCCCGGGCTCCCATGCCATCCATCCATCTAGGATAATGCTGCCAATGTCCATGAGATACATTAGTTTTAAAGCCTATATAGAGAGGGGTGGAGAAGCCCCAGGAACCTCCCCCCACAAAATCTCAATAGTTTTTTGTTTTTTTTAAATCCAAAGTTCCCATCTGGACCATCTGTAATTCTGGGAAGACTTCCTTCGCCTCGAATAGGTGGGTCCACACTAAGTAATTCCCTGTATCCATTATGCACAAAATCATACTGTAGTTTAAATAAGTCTGTATTGCTACGACAACATGTGTACAAATCAAGATACCGCTGGTTCAATTCACTGTCCTTGCTTTCTGAACACGTCACAATGTATATATATCTCTCCTTTTCACTGATTCAGCCCTCTTTTATCAGGCCAACACTGCAATCAACCACCTAATCAGCATTCTTCGTTTTATTCTCAGTTACCCAGGCAAATAGCCTCTTCCAGTTTGACCAATCAGCACACGGCTTGCTATTGGTGGAAGCATGCCAAACTGTACAAAACCTCGTTAACGCACATACTGCTAGATGGGAGAGTAATGCAATTTTCACGGCAAACTTGCCGATGTCACGTGCCGCCCTTTTAAGGTAAGACCCTTATTTTACTATGCACCAGATGCAAGCCACTTTGGCTCGCTTGCTTCTACGGGGCTGTTCACCACACTCCCCCCTGATCTCATGATCACAAAACATACAGTCGCAAGTAGGTCGCTTTTGCCGAGTACTTTGCCAAGGAGGTGGAGCAAAACGAGCTTCATCTTCAGATGAACTGTCATCATGGGAGTTAGTAGGACGTACTATATTAGTAGGTTGGCCAATAAAAGTTGGGGTGTCGTCCTCTACGTTTGCGTAATCTTCAACAGACTCGGTATGAAGAGAGTGATCAGTTTCTTCTAATGGGGTTGATCTCAAATTTTCTAACTGCTCACTCTCTCCCGAATCGCTATTCTGTGTAGCTGTTGGGACCAATCCCATGAAGGGTCGCAAGTCCTTCACATGATGCGGAACTCCATCGATGTGCAGACTGTGGACTATTAACCTGAGTCATGAGACCCAATCCGAAATTTAGTCGTGCATCTCCCGTGGGGAGTTTTCACCCAAACGATGTCTCCCACTTCATATGCACCTTGAGTTCAATGGGGGACATAGACTTGATGCCCCATATACGGGTATGGTACCTATAAAGTGCATCAGCTGGTGCAGTAGCAGGTGAGTGATTATCTTTAGGTGTAATGTTATATCAGTAGACCGCCTCTAGGATAGAGCACTGTTTTCTAACTGCAATGGTTTTGATGCTTTGGTGACTGCTTTCTACTATACCATTCCCGGCAGATGCATAAGCACATCGGAACCGCAAACATACACCCCAATCATTCAAAAATTTCTTCAAATGTTTGCATGTGAATGCTGTGTCATTGTCGGTCAATATCTCGAGTAGCGGACCCCGTTCGTAAAAAATTGCCTCTAATTGATGAATACACTAGTAGAATTTTGTTGACGTAGTGGTCATCATATCGCGAACTGAGAGGGTCCACAATCAATAATTGTCAGAAAGTGCTTACCACCATGGTGGGTGATGTCCATTGCTAACCTATTCCAGTTGTCCCTCACGTTCAGTTTTTCTTTTCGCCAATGCACCTGAGCCGGGTCAATGGTATGGCACGCCTCACATTCCTTGACAACCGCTTTTACAACTTCTGATGATACTGAAGGGTCTATCAACCTAACAAAGTACAAGGTCCTTTTCATGCCCTGGTGTCTGGTTTTCCAGTGGATATTAGCCACGATGTGCATCCAACTTGGTCTTTGCAGTGGCGCATACTGACTGCACTGGCTCCGTTCCCTCCTTTTGCAGGTTTAACCACCTCTTTGGCACCCTGGTCAGCGGGTCTGTCAGATTCATGTTGGATTTGGCCAGTGTTATGTCCACCGTCAAGCCATATTCAGCTATAAGCTTGCGAAATGTGTTCAACCATCTCCACACTAGCATTTCCCCAGATGCCTTCATATTTATTCGAGCCTTGCCAGTTAAGGTGTTCGAAATCCACTGATGAACACATGCTGAATCAGTAAAAAGATGTACTATCATTGAAGAGCCAAATGTGACACCCTTTATCATTGCATCTAGCTCAGCCAAATTGATGTGCTTAGCATCTCCAGCCAGGCGCAACCATGACACATCCTCAATGATGTTTCCGTTTACCTCTAATACGACACCTGTGGCTATGGAAATCGCATCTACCCACACATTCATCTCACGGCCACTCACACACCAGTCTACTCCTACTGGATTGGCCATGTGTATTTTGGCTATTATATCAGTTAGCATGCAATTAATAGAGGCATCCTCAACCTCGTCATCCCATCCTGTGGTTAGGTCGCTTGCTTGTCGTTTCACAAACGCAGTGGCCACTCATAGCCAGCCGCAAACAGGAAAATGGCCCACAAGTTTTCCACATAAGGAGAACACGTGATGATGAGTTATCCTCATAGGGATATCGGGGATCTCTCCACCTTGTCTCCATTGGAGAGTACCATTATCACTCCAGACCTGCAGGCCCAACACCTTAGTTCTCTCTTCTAATCTTGTCGGTTCCTTGCATACTAGTCTGTACTTGGACAGGAGGTCTCTCACACATGCGACAGGAATCAGACTTTTGTTGACATAAATGTCATCAATATATGCCGATGTGGCATTCGCAATGACTTTGTCTTGTGACGATACTGCATCAATTATGGCTTTCATAATGAGAGGTGCCACGTTTAAACCGAAACCCAGTCAGGTGAGGCAGTATCTGACCCTTTACTATGACAGTTTGATAGGGCCACAGCACCTTCTCAACATGTATCTGCAGATACACCCTCCGCAAGTCCAACAAAGACACATCGGCCCCCAGTCATCGCCATTCTCGCAACTTATGTGCACAAACCTCTAAAGTAGCAGTATATGGTTCCTCAAAACCATTTAACTTACGGTAATCCAGTACTGGACGGACCTTCTGCTTGCTCTCTTGTATCACTGCCATTAATGGGATTAGACACTTTGGTGGACCAAGTTTGTCTTCAGGGTATGGTCACAGCCATCCATTATCCAGCCACGACTGAAGTTCCCTTTCATATTCGTCCCATGTATAGTCAGGTACTTAATATTCTGCCACTCTATTCTTCAGGATTATAGGCAGTTGTCCATTTGTCCACTTCCATGAGGCTGTCCAGACTTTGTTATGATGGTCGAACTCTACACTAAAGTCGGGTTCAATTGGGGCTTACTTTCTTCAGAAAACTGAACTTCTCCTGAGGGATTGATCTGCACCCCTCCTAATTCTCTAATTGTGTTAATCCCAAGAAGAAGATCGAACCCAAGTAGTGATCTGTCCACAATTAGGGCATCAATGTACATGGGTTGAGCATGACTAACATTCAACGCAATATTGCCCTGTCTATGGCATTTTAGTACCTTACCATCAACAGGACTTCCATCTTCATTGGTCACCAATTGCAGCATGCGCATTTGCTAACGTCTGTGAACAACCAGAATCAACCAGGGCTGCACACTTCTTTCTATCTATGGCCACCTCAATGATAGGTAGCGCTGTGTTCTTTAGTCGCTTGGGGAGAAGACTGGCGCCGACGTCTGTTCCCCGGATCCGTTTCTCTGGCACTCTGAGGAAATGTGCCTGACCTTGTTGCACCAAAAACACTGTATTGCGCAGCGGGATCTTCGGGTTTGAGTAGCTGTCTTCTCCGAGTTGCCTTGCCTGCAATTCTTTGCCAGGTGGTTGGGACCAAAACACTTAAAGCACACAATGCCACCCATCGGTGTGGTAATGTCAGTATTTGTCTGTTGAGCTACTGCAGCAACCAACTCATCCGACTCTTTGCTATTGGTCATAACGGCCCGAGCACGAGTCAGGATCTGGCCCAATGTCATAGTGTCCATTCTGGATGATGCGTGGAGAAGTTGCTTGACTTGTGGCAGTCCAGAAACGAAGGCGCATGTCATCCATCGTTCAGGCAGTTGGTTGCCAACCAACAAAGCTAGCCATTTCAACTCTGCTAAAAATTTGTCTACAGTTTCTCCTGGCTGAAATCATCAGGACATAAACTGATCATATACAGTAAATGAATCCACTGCATATGCAGTTATAAGGGCTTACTTAATCAGCTCTGCATCTGACCTCTGCTCCTTTATCAGCTGCCAATATACAGAGAGAGAGAGCCCCTGCTCGCAAGCGTAGTGGCAATACCAGCTCGACTTTCTTCATCTCGCAGAGTTCACAAACCAAATCCACATTTTCAATCCATTCTAAAATTGGTAGATTGGTAGCAGCTCCACTGAATTCAGGTATCAGCCTAATACCAAAACTTCTATCCGCCACGATTTGGAGAAAAGCCGAAATAGCTTGTAGTTTAAATAAGTCTGTATTACTACGATGTCACTTGTATAAATCAAGATACCGCTGGTTCAATTCACCGTCCTTGCTTTCTGAACATGTCACAACATATATACGTCTCTCCTTTTCACTGATTCAGCCCTCTTTTATCAGGCCAACACTGCGGTCGACCAACTAATCAGCGTTCTTCGATTTTATTCTCAGTTACCCAGGCAAATAGCCTCCTCCATTTTGACCAATCAGCACATGGCTTGCTATTGGTGGAATCATGCCAAACTGTACAAAAACCCTCATTACCATACATACTGCTAGACGGGAGAGTAATGCAATTTTCACGGGGCAAACTTGCCAATGTCATGTGCCGCCCTTTTAAGGTAAGACCCTTATTTTCCTATACACCAGATGCAAGCTATTTTGGCTTCATTGCTTCTACGGGGCTTCCTTTGCCTCAATTAGGTGGGTAATTCCCTGTATCCATTATGCACAAAATCATACCTAGAGTTTGGGGGAAATTACAGGGATCCTCCATCGATGTAGTTGATGTAGGTGATCTTGAAAAGGGGACCAAAGAGGGCCTACTTCTGAGTAGAAAGGGCTGTCTCTATATCCCATCTGCTTACTTTACACATTTAATTTCCTTTGGGCGGAAATGTTTCTTTTTCTCCCTAGATGGGTCATGCAGGGTAGAAGATGATAGTTGGGGAGGGATGGAACCCGAGCAGGTGAAAGGGGAGGCTCCTTGATTTTAAGGCAATGTCCTCAATTTTTGCTGATGACATAGGAATGGATTGGGACATGGCTTTGTCCATGTCCTTTTCCTTCTAGCTCTGCCCAACCCTTTTCTCTTTTTTTGGTTGGTTTCGCCTCCTCTTCAGAGGAGAACTATGGTGGGGGCATTTCCTCCACCTTCATATCAGAGTTATACACACTTTTGTACATGCTGCTGTTGCATTTGTTGTTGGTCTTGTTGTTGTTGCTTTTGCTGCTTATGTTGTTGCTGCTGTTGTAGTTGTTGCTGTTCCTTTTCTTCTAATAGCTCTTTTTGGAGATATGGTAGTGGTTGGTGCTGCTTTTCCTGCTGGAGGGGGAGGACTTGTCATTTTCTGACACTTCCACGCCACCACCTTCCAAACACTGTCAGGGACCTTGCCAAACACTTCCCCTGCTTGGCTTGGCTGCCGTGCCCAGTTCTTGCTGGGACATGTTTTGACATGTGTTTTGAGGCACCACACCACCAGCAGTAGGGACAAGAGGCTTCAACAACCACAGCCATCCTTTTCTCCTGGCACATCAACACATTGGGGATCTCCCCGAAACTTTTTGCATGTTAATGTCACCTGAAGGAAGGACAAAGTCCCCAGTAGCAAAGTGGGAAATGCTTTCAGCAATAATCCTACTTTGCTGATCATTGCTGAGACATCTTCAACCTGGCCGTATCAGGCCCCCAACCTATCTCCATTGATGTCCACTAGCACACCATTGAGTCCCCATTATTCTGTTTGTAGATGGACTGACTTTGTTGTCAGGATACTTCCTACCAACTACTTGGCCTCTTCTTCTGTAGCCAGCAAAATGTCCCATAATGCATTTGACCTTCTGGCTAGAATTTTTGGCCCGAGGCTCTTTAATGCTTACACCATTGTTTCTCTGCTGACCCCAGTCAATTTCAGACTTCTTACGTTGGTGGTCAGCAGGGGAATTGTTCTCGTCTTTACAGCATCTATCACCTCAGGAATTGTGAGGAACTTGTTCACTCTTGTGTACATTCCCTCATATACTTTTCACTTAGACTTTTGTAATAGTTAGCATCTTTTTGGTGCCTGCTTTCATCCAGGCCATTTTTAGGCGGTGTTGGCCTCACCAGTCAAACAATTACATGTTCACCCTATATGTCAAAACCCTACACAAACAAAAACAAATGGAAAGAAAAAACTAAACAAAAAGAAAAAAGGCCAGTGATGAAGAAAGGTGAATCAGAATCGCAGGCTGGTGGAAAACAAAAGAAAACTTAAACTTGGCTTACAAAAAGAACACATGGAAAAATCAAACAGAAAAGCAACAAAAATAAAAACGAATTAGAGTCATGGGAAAGTGAAAAACAACAAGAAAATTAAACAAGGAAAAGAAAAGTATTAAACTAGCAACAAAATAAAAATGATTTTCTTCTTTTGAATCTTCCTCATTAAATAGAACAAAATACAGTCAGGGGATGTTGAAACACAAAAAGAAAAAATACACTAGAGAAAAATAAAGTTTGGCTTACAAAAAACAAAGTAACATGTAAATTTAAAAAAAAATAAATGGATTAAACAGAAAAAATAAAAAGTGAAAATAAAATGCAAAAAAAAAAAAAAAAAAAAAAAAAAAAAAAAAAATGAAAAATAAAAAGTGAAAATAAAATGCAAAAGTTCATAAGTTTCACAGATAATGGTAAAAAATAAAAATAAAACAAATTTAAATTAACAGTTCATAAAAAAATCCAAAATTCTCATCAGGCATAACTTATGCTGGACTGGAAAAAAAAAAAAAAAAAAAAAAAAATGTAATTAACTCCAAGGGGAGATAACTACCTCCCGAGTGTCAAACTCTTCCCACTTATGTAGCATCACATTTGTATATCATCACATTTCTTGTACTCTGAGAGGCCTTGGTAGCTCTGCTACTTCTACAAACCACTCCAAGAGGTGTACCGCTTGTCTGAATGGTGATTGCCTAGATTGCTTTTTATGAAAGAATCTCACTCAGTCTTACCAGATTTTCTTCATTTGAATCTTACTCATTATCATTAGACAGAATATTTTGAATCTTCCTCCTTACTCTCCGATTCTTGGGGATAATCCTGATCCCTCTTTTCTGCATCAGGCTCTTCTTCCATTTCAATATCTTCTGGCTCTCTTTGCAATCTAAACTGGTTTTCATAAGCTAACACACTGTCCATTTTTTTGTTAACATTGCTTTATTATGTTCTTTTTGCACTACAAACTGCTTTCTCAGGATTTGAATACTTATTCCTTTTGTACCATACATTCTCATTTGTTGAGAAGGACATGGGCACTAATTTACCTTCCCAATTAATGCTGAGGGGCTTTGTGTTTTTCCTCATATGCAGTATGGTCCTATAACTTAAAAGTGACCTTGTTAGATAACTTTCTAGGCTGAAATTCCCCAAAGAGAATTCTTTCAGCCCAACTTTTATTATTTGTACCATTCTCTCCATAATTCCATTTGAGTGAGGATGGTGTGGGGGTGTTTTGTATGGCCTACATCCAATTCGTGTTAACCATATACTTAAGCTTTCATCAGCAAATTCTGGCACATTATTTGATACCAATGTCTTGGGTACACCATTCCTCGAAAATACTATTCTTAACACCTGTTTTATGGTATTTGCTTTTCTGTCTGCAACTTTAACCACTTCTGGCCAACCTGATTATGAGTCTACTAGTATGAGGAATAGGCCTACATTTTTAATATATGCATGATCCATGTGTACTCTTATCCATGGTTCCTTCTCTTTTGGCCATGAATGAATCTTGGTTTGTCTAAAGTTCTTAATCTTTGCACACTTAGGGAATTTTATTACATAATCTTCCATGTCTAGCATATACCACGGCCACCAGACTTGTAGTTCCAACATCAGCTGTGTGTTCAATACACCACCATGTATGTCATTGTGTACTGCTTTAATGACATCTTAATGATTTTGGTGGTACAATAAGATCTCCACTATGACTTCTCTTTCAATTGTCAATCTGTGTCTTGCTTCCTTAAAAGGTCTTTCCCCTACAGAGCAATTGCTCCATATATTCTTCTGTATTCTATCTTTTTAATACAGGATCCTACTTGGTTTCAAACTTGAGCTGCCTGAAGAATAACACATCTGTCTCTACTCAGTACAAAATTCTGTCTTCAAAACTATTCTTTGTTTCAACATTCTGGGTATTAAAATCCAATCTTGACAATGACTATGTGTAGAATGGCATTTCCTTTACTATACAATGTGGAAATCAAATGCCATAAGCTTAATCACCTTCCTCAAAATTCTGGATGACGTGATTTTAGGCAACTCTTTCCTCAGGTTGAAAATGAACTCTAAGGGCTTGTGGCCAGACTTTAGTAGAAATTTATTACCCAATAGCAAATTGAGTGACCTTTCAATACTCCAGACAATTGCAATTTATTGTAGAACATAGTCAGACCCAAGAAAGATTTCAAATCTCTTATTTTTAGGTATACTTATTTTTGATATTTTGCTAATAAGTCTGTCATCTGGTGAGATCCCATCTAGATATTTGATACACTAAGTATGAAATTTTCTCACAATTAAATTTACACTTATCTCGATTGTTATATCTGCATTACTCAATCTGCTCAGAATCTGTTCCGTTTTATTCTTCAGCTCCTCTGTATGAGTACCAATACTTATGTTGTCCTGATACACAATAATGTTTTTTACTCCTCCCAAAACTTTCTCAGTATGCAAACTTTGCAATATATGGTTGGATGTTTTTAATTCCAAATGGCAGACGAGTCCAACTTAGAGTCTTTATTGTGGTGACTTCTTGAAAATGACCATCAATTTTAATCTGATTATATGCAAATTCCAGATCAATCTTGGCAAAAAATTTCATGTCAGCAAACTCATGACAGACCATTTCAATATTTGACAATTGGAAAGAATCAAAAAAAACTCTTGCAAAATTTTAAAAGATTTTGCTTTTAAAAGTGAAATGTCAGCCAAAAAAGTTTTACAGGCATTATCAAAATTGCTTTAGCTCTTTTTACTGTTAACTGTAGTTTAAATGTACCAGTAATTTTTCAGATTCCATGTCATCAATTTTGAAAATTAGTTTTTTTTCCCCTTACTACTTCAACTCTAAAATCGCTAGTGGGCCTCTCTGACCACCTGCTTAACCTAAGTAAGGGCCAAAGTGGTGTGTTGGGGAGTTCAGGTGTTTAAACAACCTCCTTCTGAACTACCAGAATTCTGTCCTCAGGCATCATGGGTAGCCACCCAAGGCAAACTGGCAAATAGGTGGACTCATAGTCGTGTATGAAACCACAGCCGACAGGGTGTCAGTATATATGGAGAAACGTCAAGGGTCTTAGTAATATTTATCAGAAACTTTAGATGCATGAGGCCCAACTCATCTTCAAAAAAAAAAAAAAAAGTGTTCAATTTTTTTTTTGTCATGTTATGGTGGCTGTTAATAATTAAGTTTAACTCAAGAGTTCAATGTTAAAATAAAACAGTATTTAATTACAACCGCAAATAAATACTTAAGAACAAAGAAGTAAAAGTCAGCCAAAGATAAGGTATTCACTGAAATGTTTAAACATTTCAGTGAAGACCTTGTTAGTAGTGCAGTTCGGCTTAATGTCTTGTTTTTGTATCATAAATCAAAACCTAAATCATCAACACACAACAATTCACACTAATTTGACTGGATAGTTCCACTCAATAGTCACTAAATAATCACTGCAGTCAGTAATCTGACATTGCTATTTATACGCCTAGCCGAAAATATATTCATAAGTCCAGAGTGTCATGCTCGAACCTCAGTTTCGGTAGTTCAAAAAAGGGCAGATAACTGTCTTAAGCAAATGACTGTTTAGTTCTTCATGTGATATGTTCGGACATGGTTTCTGGCTATATAGTATTTTTAAAGGCTCCAGACAAATGTCACAAATCTTGATTCAGTTAAAATCAAAAGTCCTTGTTCTTCTGATTAGCCAAAATTATTTTATTTATTTTCTAGTGCTCCTTTCTTTTACTTTTTTTGTAGCAAAAATTATGCATGGAGTTTTGATTGATTTCTAGTCGTAATAAAGTAGACCCTGCACTAGCGAACTTTTGTTTTACAGCTGTTGCTCAGTCTTATCTTCTTTTTATATGAGAGTTGTCTTCTCATTAGTTCAGAGAGAAAAAAAAAAAAAAAAAGATATGGATTTTTAAGAAAGCAAATGCCTTATTTTAATTTTAATATTTTATTTTTTACATTTGAGCATCCTCCACCCAAAATTTAAGCTAGTGAGTGGAAAGAAATATCTAAAAATAGAAGTAGTCATTATTTTCTTCTACCTAATCTTTCTTCCTGCCTTAGATTTATTAGTTTGATATTATTATCACTATCAACATTTTTGTTCACTTTAGATGTTTAACTGTGTGGCCTCTAATTTCTGCCTCAAAAGCTGTCTAGGTTTACTTAACCAGGTGCATGGCTCTCTATATCTATTCTATGGTAGACTCTGCAGTACTCTTTGTAATATTATGAGGTAAAAATCACATGAAGTTACTTATCTGTCAATTCTTGTAGGGAACCAAGTAGATCAAATTTATTTACTACCAAGTTAACTAAATCTGATGATGAAGTTATCTTGTCGCAGTCTACAATTAACCCAAAATTGTTTAACAAGTCAAATCCCAATAATGGTTTGGTGACATCTGCCACCACAAAGATCCATTGGAACATGTCAGCTTATTTCTCACCACTGGCAATAGAGATAGACACTGGCATTGGTTTTAACCTAATGCCACTTGCTACAGAAATTGGCAAAATGTAATTACTGGCACCTGTGTCTGTGATAAAATTTATGTTATTAGCTCATATTTTAGTGGTGATTTTTTAAAAATGGTGGATCTGGTGGAGCTAGTGCAACTAGTTTTCCAACTCACTAGTATGAAAATTTTTTATTAGTAAAATTAATAAGTGCTCTTCTAAATTTCACGTTGTAGTTGAGCCTTGTTTGTTTGCTCGTCTGGGTTTATCCATTACACATACTTTTTAGAGAAGTGCACTTTAAAGAAAGCCAGACAATTCATAAAAATTGTTACATTGTGTTTGTAAAAATTCCTATTTTTAAAATTGGTTATTAAGGAACTGCCAAAATTATTTCTGTTTAGGTGGATTGTTTCAGATTTATTTTTGGAATTTAAAAAAAAAAAAAAAAGTACTGTTTATTGCCCAATCAAAAGCATGGGCAACATTTTGGAGCCTCTTCATTTGATATATAAAGAGAAGGACCAGCAGATAAACAACTGAATTTCAAGGTAGAAGGAGTTTAGACAGAGGAAAGGAGTGATAAGTCACACAAAGGGACAGAACCTGCTGGTAGTAAAAGGTTTCAAATTTCAAAGGAGGTCAAATCTTCAAACAAGAACTAAATATTTCAACTAAGACAAATTCACACAAAAATTTAATGTAGAAAGCAAAACAAGGATCTAGAAGGTGAAATCAATTTTTGTCTACATCCGGAGAAGAATTTGTAAAAAGGAACAGAAACCTGTTAATAGAACTGTTCTATAAAAGAAAAACTATAGAAAGTCCCGTGACATCCATAGTTTTAAATTACCTAAGCTCTCTTCATACTATGATTTTTTTTTTCATCTATTGATGCACCTCTTTCTTTTTCAAAAAATATTTTCTGCCTTATCCAAAATTTGCATTACCTTTTCAAAGTTATTTTCATTTTTCAAAGATTGTTTTGAAATCTTTTTCTTTAAATCATGTGTATATTGCTTGATATATTATGCAGCTTTATTTTTTTAAATAAAAGGAATTTTTTGTGCAAGCCTATTTTGTAAAATATTGTATTTTAATAGGTTTTGTAATAAGTGTTCTTTAAAATTTAATGTAGTAGTTGAGCCTTATTTGTTTGCTTCTTTTTAACATTTGGCATAAAAAAAGTGACAGGAAAAAAAAAAAAAAAATTATACTAGGACTGGAAGAAGTAGAAAGAGAATTTGGTAATATTTGGACATTGCATTTTTTTTGTGGCTATCTACACCATGGTTTGACATGCCCTAGCCTATTCTGCATAGTAGAAATATGCTCAACATACTTTTGGCTTTTCATCTGGACAAAAAAGTCAAAGACCTACAGGTATTGTGCTACTTTGGTTTTCTTCAGAAGGTCCTATTTTGTTACTTGTTTCTTTGCTTGACAATTGTAATGCATATGCATTATTAACTACCAACAGCATCAGTTCATTGGATAACTTCCCTAATTCCATTAAAGGTACCTCTATCTGAGCAACAGTAGATGGTGCTAATTGTTGAGTTAGAACCATGGCGTTCTATACTCCAGGCCAAGTCATGGCGCAACTGAGAGCCAGAACTGGAGGCCTATTGAAAAATGTAGGATTTTCAGAAATTTTAGAAGAAAATGAAGTCAACCACTTTATGAAATACTTAGAATAACATTTTTATTCACACCTGAGGATAATAGGATGTGTTGAAAGATAAATAAATGAAAATATGTATTTTTGCTATGAACACTGATAATTATTAAACAACACAAAGGGGTAATTATGATTTCTGGTAAAAGATATATTGAATCAGAAATTTATATTATTTACAGGTGTCACTGAATCATTTATTCAATCTATTTCCTGTGAGTGAATAAAGACTTTGGTTTAAATTTACATTACAGTTACTAGGTTTGACAAACAGAATCCGAGAAGGCTGGAAGACATGAGCCGAAGTGTGTATATAACAATCAATCATCGCAGAAATATAGACAAATAAAACAAAATAATTCTAGGAAAGTTTCAAAACTTTTAGAGCTGGTTCTTTTTCTGATCTAGGTGTGCCATGTTTGCAAAAATTTTTCAAAACTATATTTGCAAAAATAGAAGCATGCTTTTTCTCCATGTTGAAAAAATGAAACTCAGAAATAAGGATAAAAATGTTACTTAATGATTTATAGCAAACCTTTTCCTTTATTGTATGGAAAAGGATGAAACAAAAAAATAACCATTGACAAGTGTTGTCAGAAGGAACTTTTAGTTTTCCACGGTCAATTAAATTGTTATATTTTCCATACTTTTCATAATAAAAATGGGTTTCACATTCACTCGGTTGATTATCATTTCTTGTAATATATCCAGCTATGTACACAAGAGCCATTTTTATTTCATTGGAAAAAGATGGTTCTAAATTTTCCAGATTGTCAAATATTTCTGAACCTTCCTCGCAAAGTTTATAATCACAAGATGTACATTGGTGACCTGGATTAACATCAAATTCATCAATATTTACATTTTGATTTAAAAGTAAAGATGTCTGCTTAATATGCAGCTTTTCAATACATTGAACATTTATAAAATAGGTGCCAATTCTTTTTCTAATGGATCAGTTGAAAATTGCCCAAGTAATACATATTTATGACTTGTAGCTAAAAGGTGTCGACATAGACTAACAATTCCATTGCAAGTATGATGTATGGCAGTAGCAGTGTCTTGGGATAATTTTTTTTTACGATTACCTTGACTGCCAGCCACATTAAGAGCCATTTTACCAAATTCAATTATAAAATTGAGTCGGGTGTCATTTGGAGATTTGATTTCAGCTTGTAGAGGATCATTATGTAATTTATCAATTTGAAGGCATTTAACATTTAAAATTTTCCACCATGTCAAAACCTCGTTTATGAAGAGGGCAGTATCAATCTTACCTGCACTTATTTCAGACTGAGTGAGGAGTGCATTATATGTTTTTTCAGAAAACACTCTGAGGCAAGTAGAAACCCGTTGTCTTTCTATTGGCTTTGGTGCAATGGAAATTTCATTTAAATCTGAAAGTTTGACTCGTCTTTCAGATTCAAAACGATATAACTGTTTAAGATGTGTTTATTTTGCAACTCGACTTACTCCATCATCATCAAAGATTAGTTCTCCTGTTTTTTCTGTCAGCCACAAATTGCGAATATTTTTCAACAGATGAACATAATCAAAAAGTTTATTATCTTCAGTTAACCAAGGTTTTTCAGGAAGTGTAGGATATAATTTAAAAAAAGCTTGATTTATGTGATTGCCATCACATATAATAGCCTTTACATCAGCTGGTACAGATGTGATGGCTTGGACTGTTAACTCAATTTGTTCAAATAAAAAGGCGGATGTTAATTTTGAAATTGGAATCAATTTTGTAAGAAAATTTGGACCCCCATTGAGATATCAACATTATACCAAGTACTGTTTTAGCAAGTACTGATGGATTGTCAACTGATTTACCAAATAGTTGTTTGCCATGATATAGCAACATCTTTTTGATATATACTTTATCATGGAGAATTATGCACTCTTTTTGACTGGTATTAAAAGTATTAAATATAGATATCAAAAAAGATTTTTCATTAAGTTTTGAAACTTGACGTCATCTTTCATAATGTTGCTAATGAGGGTAATTGAAAATCATATCTTAATTCATTATACAATGTCTGTGATCTTGCATAGTACCCAAAAGCATGCACAACTATATCTGAGCTGTATTTTATTCCAACCATTTTGGGAGCCATTGCTAAAAATTGTTAACTCAAGATATTATTCTTGTGATCAAAAGCCATAGAATTTAAATATAGGATGATTTCTTCGAGTTTTGACCAAGTATCAACTGTATTTATATGATTTTTGGACAGGCTGCTAATATAACACTTAACTCCATAATGAAATGTTTCAAAGCGCAAATTGTTATAAATTTTTAACAAAGAGAGGAATACCATCAATAGATTTTGATAATTGAACCGTTAAAATATTTTCATCCAAAAATGCTACAACTGGACATGTAAAGTCTTTTTTGTTGTTAAGCAGACTTTCTTTCAAATTTGTATAATTTTATCTAATTCTAAAAAAGCATTAAGTTCATAAGCAATTTGATTTCTAACAGTACTGGAGTTTTTTTTTTTATATTCCTTTGAACAGCTGAGGGTGTTGGTATTTGACTACTTGGCACACCTGGCCATACAGATGGTGGATTTTTTGAACGTATTTTTCCATTAACTTTTATGGAATCAAAATTTGAAAGCCAATGTTGTTTACTTTAAAACTTTATATAAATAGGAATATATATATATATATATATATATATATATATATATATATATATATATATATATACTTTTTTTTTACCTTAAAGCAATTAAAAGTAAAGTAAAAATAATTCATTTTTTTGTCCTTTAACAACAATATCAGAAAAATATTAAAATAAATATGATAAAATGGTATTATTATACTTGTTTTGTAAAATAAATTTTGTAGTGAAAAGGCGTAAAAAAGCCTTTCTAAAAAAAAAAAAATAATTAAAATATTTAAAAAAATAATTAAAATATTGACATTAACTGCATGTAATAAATTTATTATTGTTATTTTTTTCTTTAATTCTAAGTAAAAAAAAATACAGTTCACCAATTGGTAACTAATGTCATTTATTCTTTAACTTCGAAAACAAAAGCGTGAAGAAATTCGTTTGTTTTGTTTTTTTACTTTGATAAAATTTTAATAGAGAAGAACCTTTCTCTATTAAAGTTTTATTCAAATTTATTATTCAAACTTAAAATTTTAATAGAAAAATGTTGACTTATGCTAATTTTTTATCATGGTTAAAAACTTGAGAAAATTCAACTTTGATTTCGTTGACGTTATGTTTTCACTCATTGTTTTTTTTAGCGATATCAAAAAATAAATATAAGTAAGGACATTGAATTTATGAAAAAAAAAAAAAAACATTTTTAATTCATTTTATAATAAAAATAGTTTTCTTTACGTCTTTGAAGAAACTAAAATTAAATTCTGTTCAAATTTGTTAAACGTTTTGTTTTGCTTCTTAAAATAACACAAATTACTCAAAAAGAATTGCATTTTAAATAATTCTTTAAACTGTAATCAAAAAATGTTGAAAAAACTTTAAGAGGGAAAATGCCAAAAATGAATTAAACTTTAATTTAAAAATGTTAAGGCTTTTTAAACTTAAGCAAATTTTTTTGTGCGAGCAAATTTAAGCACCAAAGTTTACTTTTTACAATTTAAATTTAATGTATGGACTCAAACTAAAATCAAATATATACTTTTTTACTTCAAATAAATAAATGATATTCCAACCAAAGGTAAAATTAAAAGATTTCTTTGAATTTCTCGTGCCAACAACATAAGAGTACACAGTATGCAGCAGTTCGCTCAAACTGAAACTAAAACGATCTAATTGTCAGCCGGCCTCCAGTCTACCGAGGTATCGGCGTTACGCAGAGGCCTGTTAATATAGAACGCCATGGTTAGAACCCAAATAAACTCGTGCAAAACAATTTCTTATATGTACAATAATGGCCAGCATGTTCTGCAGATAAACTAATAGACGACCAACTATTATGGTGATTTTAATCAGCTTCTCTAAAAGGTCCAGTTTAATTCTTTTATAAGGTGAAAACTGATTGCTTTAATTGTTCCTTAAGACGTTGGCACTTTTGTTCTTGTACCATCTTCTCTGGAGATGATTAACATGGATGAGAAGAAAAGACTGAACAACAGCTGTTGTTCATTCTTTTCTTTTTATATGAGTGCTGCCTTCTCATTAGTTGAGAGAAAAAAATGATATTGAATATTGATTTTTAAGGAAAGCAAATGCTTTATTTTAATTTTTTTAAATATTTTCATTAGATGTGCATCGTGGTGTAATGAATAACGGCTTGGATTGGAGTGAGAACTTGGAAAGACGAGTTTGAATTCCGGTCGAGTTCATTAGATTCACTTACGCACATACTCTTGGGAAAGGTAATCCATCTCTTTTCCACCCAGCAAGACAAACTGGGTTCTTTAACCTTGGTTGGCAACCAGTCCACCGCAGAAAGAAATGGCAACATACTGAGGGAAAAAAATCTGCCTCTCAGTCATGTATCGAATGAAAGACACATGATCGCCCAAGAAGTATGGCACTTTGACTTAACCGAATGAATATTTTCATATTTTATTTTTACATTTGGGCATGACATATATTACTCACCTCCATTACATTTGATAATTTTTAGTGTTATTTATGTTGCTGCAGAAAAAATATTTTTTTATTTGCATTATACAAAAATTTGAAAGTTTGGAAGCATCACTGATTATCATTAAACTGATTCAAGGGAGATTACTTAAATTTTTCAAAAGGTTAAGTTTGTCTAAATCTGATTTTCTCATATTTTTATAACAAAATTACATCCAATTTAATTTATTAACTTAAAAAAATCTGTTCTGTCAAATTTTTTCTGTCATAATACTCAAATTTTTTTTCCTTAATTGATCTATTTAAATGTTAACTTAACATTGTTAAGTTTTTTGTTTGACTTTGAATTTAATAATTCAATTAAAAAAAAAGTGATCCGGTCGATTAACAACCCCAACTGTAACTTTACAATCAAGTTATATCAAAAATTAAATATATCTTTTTGCTAAGCTTGGTAACTAACCTCCTCACTAAAGTAGGATACGACACAAGGTCTTTAAAAATGGGGTGTACATGGATATACACGGACAGAAATTGCCCAGTCCCGCGACTTCAGTCAGGCTAGTGTTGATTACATCGACCCTACATCTCTTAAGACTTAGTGTAATGAATAATGTGCTGCTACCAAATTGGAATTTCTTGCAATACTAGCCTTCTCCCAACGTTTTCATCTTGATCCAAGAAGCAAAAGTATTGAGTAGTACCCAATAATTTAAGAGTAACACATAAAATAATGAAAAAAAGACTTGATCATATTTTTTAAAAATTACAATAATAGGGAAAATATGAAAGAATATTTGTACAAAATTTTATATTCAGGCAACATTTATTTTTCTTTAGTATAGTGTTACCCATTTTAATTCTAAAAAGATTAAAAACTCTTAGTGGTACAAACGTGTCATTGAGAATAGAAACTAAAAATACAAAAACAAGTTTGAAAATATAAGTAAATAAATAAAATTTAAAATATCATTACACATTAAAATACTTTAAAAAAAATCATATATTTGATTAATAAGAATATTCCAATTCTGATAGGAAAGTAAATTAAAAATCCAACTTACTACGTAATTCGTTGTTTATATCGCTCAAGCTGATAACCACACATACACCGTTAAAAAAATAAACTGAGGTCGGCATCAAATTTAAAAAAAAAAAAGAAAAAAAAAAAAAAAAAAGAAAACATAAAGCCACTTTAGTAATACTAAAATTATTAATATTTAATTTTTCAGTATATCTTAAATTTTAAATTAATTGATGTTTTAACAAAAATGAATTTTTAACCAATTGTATTTAGTAACAATTGTAAGCCCTTTAAGCTCGTTTCCCATTGGCTGAATTTGTGCAGCGGGAGATTGAAACTTTCAGTTACAAAAATTAAGAAGAAAAAAAAAAAAGAAGCTGTTTTTTTTTTAAAACTTTATTAACGGTGATCAATAATCTGAAAGTTTTTCTGTTGATTAATCGAAAGTAAATAACGATGGCAGATACTTGGGAATATGAATGTCCCCAATTTGTAGATTTTACTTCAACGCTTTCTGATCATGAAGATAACGATTCGTGGTTTGGTAAGTGATTTTTTTTTTTTTAAATAGAACTTTGTGACGGTTATAAATTGCTATTTCAATACTCAACACATTGTTTCAATTTTGTATGCATATAGTACCCTTTAAATAATGGTATTTTAAATTTATTTAAGATCGAATTGTAAAATGATTACTTTTTTTTAATGTTTAATAATTTCGCTTGTGTGAATTAAACTTTTTTTTTTTTTTTTTCAAGACAGTTTTTAGTTGTGTTAAGTTTTATTGATTCGAATATCCTCAATTTTTCTTGGACTTGCACTTTTCGGTTGTTTCAAATGTTATTATCGTGGATACTTGTAATATTTAGTTTGCAGTTTGTAATAAATATCTGTTTAAAAATAAATCCATTTTAGTTCTTCAGAAAATATATTTTTATGCGTGTTTCGCAGTGTTGTAATTAAAGAAAATTGGAAAAATTTGTTTGTCTAACCGAATTCTCAAGCATTTTATCTTTAAATCATTTTTTTTTTTTTTTTTTTTTTAATATTTAATCTTAACTTTGAATTCAGCAATTATTTTATTTTCATCAGTAATTTCGTTTTTGAAGGTTTGCCACAGTAATTTGAATTTGTAGGTTTTTCAAAATTATCTGACCTCCCCCGCCACTTCACACTGCTCTTTTACGGTATGAGTAGGGAGAATTTTGTATTTAAAATTTGATTTTTTTTTTTTTTTTTTTTTTTTTTTTTTTTTAACTAAAAAAAAAAAACGTTATTTAACTTAAGTAAATTTGTAGTGAGGGTAAAAAAAAAAAACGTTTTTACGCTTACGGACTCTGTCGTAAAATTTTCGAATTTGAAAAGCAAATGGAAGTGATTGTTTTCCTACGTATATTGGAAACCAATCTCCACTTTACTTCGCTTTGTTACACTTGTAACTCGTATTTTCAAAAATGGAATAAGTTTCGAAAGCAAACTACGCCGGAAAAATACGTAGGTTCTTTAACCAGAACCTACTCTAATCTTCGCGTGGTAACAGGACAAAAACTAGGCCTTTTTATTCTAAAAGTGGACAAAAAAGAAACTTATCGAATATTCGAGGAATTTTGTAATTCAAATTGAGACAATAATATTCAATTTTAGTGTTACAAGAAAGGTCGATTTGTTCCGTACTTCGAGTTTATTGGCCTTGCTTCAACTTGACTTTCTTCACAAAGTCGGATTTTATGAGGTAGAGACTAACTGAAATTAAATATATGTGACCGTATCATTGTTAGAAAACGTGTTTTAGATGTTTGAATCTATTTACATTTTTACATTACAATGCTATTATTGCAAATAGAGCGAACACATAAATGACCCGTGCGTGAATGAAGCGACATAAATCGAGCTTTCTTTTAATGCACATGTAAGTGTAATTGTCTCAAGTTGACATTAAAATTTGAATTTGAATTAAGTTTCTTGAATTTCCATTTTTAATGTAAATTTGTTTCCGAGACAAACATTTTTGTCCAGATTTGGGATTAGAGACTAAAACTTTTAAGGACATTTAAATGCCTCCTTGTTAACATTTTCGTTTTTATTTGATAGGTGATCGTCTAAAAAAGCTAGGTACAAAAACAGAACTTTTGTGTGTGTGTGTGTGTGGGGGGGGTTAATGTTCAACTAACTCAAGTCCCAAAGAGCCACTCAAGGTAGGGGTTACTGTATTAAAGGACAAGAATTGAAATTCTTGGAGCTATGCCAGAAGGATACTAAAACGGTTAACTAACTATAGACTTGAAGAGGTCAAGATTTAACTAGTGAATAACTGAATAACACTTCCGATTTCAGTCGGAGTTAGAAGGAACAAGAAATCCAATCCTAAACAGAAGAGGAGGAATAAACGTCCTACTCCTATTGAGAGAGAAGGGAGGAAAAAAAATAATGAATGACATCTCCAAGTTCAGTCAGTCAAGGTTACTTAGCAGTATATAGTGTAAAAAAAGTAAAAAAAGACTAGAAGGAATCGCAAACGGTGAAACAAGGCCGGAGACGCTTAGAGAAGCACCATTATGAGCCGTCTTTTAAAGCACTGTAATGCTCTAAAAAATAAAAAAAATAAATATTGAAGCTGACTCTGAAGAAACCGGAAACCCAGTTTCAAGCATGAAAAAGTAAATTACGGTGATTAGCTCCGAGATGCATATATTTGAATTTTTTATCGAAATAAAGTCGAGCAGTGACATGTACAAACAAAAAATGTCGAGACAAAAAAGGAAACGCTAAAAATCTGCATATCATAATGAAAAGTTTTAACCGCTAAAATAATGTTCTTCCTAAGATCTTCCTGGATGAAAATATTTTTTGACTACTTAAATTTTTTATTCCCTTGAAATACAGTGTAACCCGGATATAAGAGAGATATGTTATCTGGTCCCAAATTAGAGCCATACAAAATAGACCCGAATAAGAGACTTCTCCGGTCCCGACATCTCTCTTATATCCGGGTTACACTGTACTTGAAATTTTGATTTAAAAAAACTTGGTAAACTTGCAAAATTAAAAAAACAAAACAAAAAATCACCAAGATTTTAAAATAAAAAAAAAAAAAATTAATTTGTGAATAAAGTCATAAAAATTTCATTGGAATCCGACAATTATTTGATTTTTGAAATAATTTTTGCAATTCATCACTGGAGCATCTATAATCGAGGGTAACCGGTACCAAACTAAAATTGAAAATATCTCTTAAAAACTGTAGACTTCCGTCAATTTTTTAATGTTATTTTTGTAATAATCAGGCGAGTTTATTATCTGCAAATTTACCAAAAACTTGTTAGTTTAGCGGAGCCTCTTTTTTGCGTTGGGTTCCCTTCTTTTACAATGGAAAAACATCAAGCTGTCAACTAACACCTTAAACAGTTATTGCCATGTTAAAAAATGCATTTGTGATGTTTTAAACTTAAACTAAATAATAAAAATTCAGAAAAGTATTTCATTTTCTTTCTTTTTTTTTCTTTTTTTATAAAGAGTATTACACAGTGAAACTGCTCATAATGGTTCTTATTCAGTTTTCTTTTTTTTTGTATGTTACAACTCAGAGCTAATTTTCAGGTGGGGGTCCAATTAAAAAAAAAATACATAATTTGCTTTCCTCAAAGCCTTTAATTGATTAATTAATTTACTTAATGTCCGTCATACAAAAAAAAAAACGTGCTGAAAATTTATTTTTTAAACTAGTTCCCATGGAGGTACCTTAAACGAAGATATTATTTAATTTTAAATGGTTTAAGTTGTTTTTATGAATACGGACAATATTTTCTGAATGCAAAAAAACTTTTTCGATGAAAAATGAATTAATACAATTGTCTCTAGATTTTTACATATTTAAGTTGTTAAAAGCTGCATTCAGTTTTACTTTTGTAAATGTACTTTTGAGTTAGATCTTTTTTAGCCCATTGTAAATTGTATCGTTATTTTGACTAATCAGAAGACCTGCAATAATTAAGAAATGTAATTTTGTGTTTATAAATTAGCCTGTAATTATAAAGTACGGAAGACCAACCAGAATACAATTAAGTTGCGTTATTTGAGTTAAACATTGTTCTCTGCTGTTAAAGCCTTTAGTTTTGTGAAACGTGGAAAAGTTAATTTGATTTTTCAATTTCAACTGATACAAGTATTGGTATCATCTTATGAAATAATTTATATGGTCTTATTTTTATATTAATCTCAGTTATGACATTTTTCCATAAATGAAATATAAAAATTATTAATAAAATGAATAGGAATACAAATAACACGGTAAAATTTAATAAATGGACATAAAATTATAGTATTTTATGTACACTTATAAAATTTCATAAGATACCTATTAATTTAATTAATTAGATACCTTTCTTATGAAATTTAATCTCGCTCTCCAACAGTCTTTTTTAATTTCTTTATATTTTCCATAAAGCAATCATAAAGGTGAAAGAAAGCTAAGTAAAAAAAAAAAAAAAAAAAAAAATAAAAGCACTTTAAGTTT